>JAVJIF010012785.1:0-138822 GCA_038442645.1 Agave tequilana
GCCCGTTGTCGACAATATCCAATCAAGGCTGCATCTCCGCACCGTCATCGATGTTTGACGGTTGTCCACACATGCCACAGAGAAGCATCATGAAAGGAGCACTTCGCGAGGCCCAGCCTTCGCGTCCGTCACATGACCGGAAGAGGACGAGAGCGACACAGGGAAGGTCATACATCTGATGATACCCCTTTCGGCTCCCCAGATCCAGATTATAGCCCGGGCTTGGTGTAAGTCTTGGTGCAAGAAGAAGGTGTTTTTCGAAACACCAGATCCAGGGTGGCGATACCCTATAATTATGAGCAGCCTTCCTCCTCGACGGTCCCAACCGTGCCACAGCCCAGGCGGTCACCCCAATCTCCGATGGAGAAGATGAAGACAAGCGGGTATGGCCTCTTCAGCAACAGTCAGTTCTGTGTGAACGGACAAAGCATCGGTTAATATGGCCGATAACGCCAATGAGACCTTCGTCGGCGTTTGGAAGCTCAGGAGCAAACCTCCATAACTCGCAAGAGGCCCTAGACAACATCCAACGATGCTTGCTCAACTCCTCAATAACCGGGACGACGGTGATACCGGGAGCAATCATGATGAGGAAAACGCCTCAGCAATAATCCCGTCAGACGGATAGATCCAAAGAATGCTCTTCACTAGACGCCGAGGTCCTAAAAGGCTCCAAGCCCAAATTGCATCCCTGGCTCAGAGGGATGAATTAAAAAAAGTAGGGGCATTCGTCCTTACCCACTGGAGTGGGATTCGTGCATATCCACCGAAGTTCAAGCCACCAACGTTGCACACGTAATGGTAAGAGCTCGCCAAATCAGCACATCTACTACTTCCGGTCTCAGACCGGCAATGTTATAAGCAACGATGCCATCATGGCTAGGCTGTTCATTGGCACCTTAAAGGGAATGGCATTCGACTGGTTCCGAAGCCTCCCTCCGGGCTCTGTCATTCCTGGATTGACCTAGAACTCGGTTCCTCTCTCGCTTCTATGAGGATGACACCGAAGTGACTATGGACAAGCTTCTCTCCACCGTGCAGAAGAAGGGCGATCTGTCCGTGACTACATTGAGCGATTCAGAAACTTATCCTTGATGTGCCCAGCAGGGATGCCATTACCCATGCTCTTACAGACATGCAGGCACAACTTCTTGGATCAAGTAGAAGTCCGCATGGGGGCTGTCAAAGCCCATACTTAGAAGGAATTGGTCGAACAAGCTGAGATAGCCGAGAAGTCGGCTAAGAAGTTCGAGCCATCCGTCCCTAGAAGCAAATGGGGCGCGAACAACAAAGGGCGTAGCGATCTTCCCGCAGTCCTCCCAAGTTAAGGGGAAGGAAATCATGTCTGTGGAACTTTCGGGAGACCTGCAGTCAAAGGCCAAGATAGCGGCGTCAACAGCCAGGAGCCTAAGTTTCCCTCCAAAACAGTATTCCTTCAGAGATGATCAGGTGGTCACGATTCCATCTGCTCCACAAAGGAATAAGATGAAGCTCCGGATGCTAGGCGTCCTAATGAGATAAGGCGCACAAATGACCCCAAATACTGTCTTTATCATAGGATGGTCCATCATCCTACTGACAGTGCTATGTCCTCAAAGACAGGATACAAGCCCTAATGATGCCGGCGTCCTCACACTGAAGACGGAGCAGAAGAAAGTCCACTGCCAATATGTGACCCTTGAATTCGGCACAGCCCAAAAGGTCATGGTTCCTGACGGGACCTATCCAGCCCCCACACCGCGGTTGGAAGTCAAGCATTCTTCAGCCTATGCTAAGATGACAAGGGCTCGTCCCCTTGACATTGGAGACAGGGGAAGTTATGTGGATGCACCCTGACCTCGTCCAAGACATACAGCGGACGTCGAAGGACTCCAGCAAAAAGGGCAAGTCCTGCAATGTCATCTCTGTCCTGCCAGATGATGCAAACCTTACTTCGGCTTCCCTCAGTGATTCAGAAGGAGAAAAGCGTGCTTGCACAGCGCAGGCAGATGCGCCTCAACAGACGGGCACCCGGTCTGGAAATCATACTTAAGGCTTATGACAAGTCCACTGACGAGATACACACAACACGAGTCAGTACCAATGCCGACATCCGCTCCAGTCCTGACCAAAGGGAGAGAGAAGCCTAAGGAAGTGCGGTTCGACCATGTGTTGAAGAAACCGCCAGGCCAAGGGTTAGCCATGCCCTTCCGCTTTGATATATTGGCTCACTTAGCCAATATCCCGGCTCGTATCACAATACACGAGCTCCTTCGTCTCTCTAAAGAGACAAGAGAGGCACTCAGAGATGCGTTAGCCAACTCAGAGTCCTTTCTGACATACATGCCTGAGGTTCCTGGTGATGAGATGCGGCCTCCCTGCTCAGAGTGCCATCACGCACAGTCAAAGGTGCCTGCTATTACCTTCACACGGCGGAAGATATGCTTCTCAAAGACAACAAGCATGATCGACCTCTGTACTATACCGGATATATCGGTTCAACATGCATTGAAAGAGTACAAGTCGATCCGGGTCTACACTCAGCATCATCCCCAAAAGGCTCCTCTATTTCCTCGGCATACCATTGTACAGGTTGTCCGCAACCACCACTACAATATACGGTTTTAACGCCGGGAGCAGCCATCCGCTTGGAAAGATTCGACTCCGCTGTAGAATCGGAAGCTTGAAGTCAGAAGTGACGTGCTATGTCATTGATGCTGCACATCAAATATAACTTGCTGCTAGGAAGACCTTGGATCCATGCCAACTGGATCGTTCCTTCCACTCTCCACCAATGCTTCAAATATGTTGAAGATGATGCGACAGTACGAACTGTCTTCGCTGAAAAGCAACCCTTCAAGGGGTGGAAAACTACTTCACCGACGCCCTCCTGTATCAAGAGCCGACGGAACGCCTGCAGAGCCATTGCCAAGACGATGATGAAAGTGGCAATGAGGCGGATTCAGAATCCGAAATAGGCATGCCAGCCATTTTGATTGGCGAACCAATTACAGCATGTTTCCTCAATGACCCCCATGTAATACTCCTTCTGATGAAGAGGGTGAATGGGTAATTAATGATAATATCTCTTTTGATTATCCTGCGAGTATTGGGTCAATTAAATCCATCATAGAGGGCTCTCTGCACATGCCCGTACATGAGCCAAGTTCGGCTACTACATCTGTGGAGGTTATAGAAGGAGCCGTCTTGGTAATCCCGCCATCCAAAGAAGGTCAGTTACCGATAATCTTCGTTAGAACCCAGCCACGGGGACCTGCACTACAGATTCAAGCTCGGACTCAGAAGCCCCACAGTTCTTCCATTATGCGCAACCGGCACGCCATATTATGGAGAAGATGGGATATGACTTGAAGCAGGCAGGCGGCCTGAACTTCGGAAAAGGAAAACGCGGTCTGATGCGTAATGCTGTCCCGAAAGGGAAACCTGCAAATTACTATGATAGTACACGCAGGGGGTTGGGTTATGTTACACCCACATCATCAGTAACGGTTCAAGTCAAAGACGACGAACCAATTCCATCACAGTCGGACTCATCTGCCGAGTGGGACTCTGACATCAGCATAGGAGGATGTTCAACGGCCTCACTGTGAATATGACTCAGGCAGTCAATTGGAACCTGCGGAAGCTGCTGATGAGGAACCTGGGCCCAGCAATTAAGTCTCCAATGGGAAAAGCGGTTCGAGCTGCGCGAGCCACCTACCGAAGACAAGGTGATCCAGGTCAACTTGGGTAGTCAAGATCACCCAAGCCTATTTTCATAAGTGAAAGCTTATCACTTATCGAAAAGGAAGAATTGATAATACTCATAAAAGAGTATATAGATGTCTTCGCCTGGAGCTATGAAGACATGCCCGGACTCGATCCGCAGGTCGCTATGCACCGTCTAAATATTAAGCCTGACGTCAAGCCAGTCAAACAGCAACAACGTCGTTTCTGCCCAAATATCATGGAGGCTATTGAAGCCGAAGTCCACAAGCTCATTGCATGCGGCTTCATCCGAGAGGAACAGCATCCAGACTGGGTAGCTAACATCGTCCCCGTCCTCAAAAAGAACGGAAAAATACGATCTGCATCGACTACCGCGATCTCAATACGCCTGTCCCAAAGATGAATTTCCATTGCCGATCACTGATGTCATGATCGACAACACATGCGTGTTCGAACGGATGTCTTTCATGGACGGCTTCTCAGGGTACAACCAGATCAAGATGTATCCTGACGATGAGAAGCATACTTCTTTCCGAACGCCATTGGGGGTATACTGCTACACTGTGATGCCCTTCGGACTGAAGAACGCCGGAGCAACCTACCAGCGCGCAATGAGTACGATCTTCCGCGATCACCTCCGGAAGACAGTAGAGTGCTATGTTGACGACATTGCTGTCAAAAGTCGCAACAAAGACGAACATCTTCGCGACCTAAGAACGATGTTCGACATAATGCGGGCTCACCAGCTAAAATGAACCCGACCAAGTCCTTCTTGGGAGTGTCAAGCGGCAAGTTCCTTGGATTCATTGTCACGTCAAAAGGGATTCACCTTGACCCCGACAAAGTCAAAGCCATCCAGAGTATGTATCCACCGAGGAATCTCAAAGAGCTCAGAGGCTTGCAAGGCAGATTAGCCTATATCAGAAGATTCATTGCAAATCTTTCGGGCCGTTGCCAGCCCTTTACCCCGACTCATGAAAAGGGTACTGGCCTTCATATGGGACCAAGCCTGTCAAGAAGCTTATGAAGACATCAAGAGGTATCTCACAAAACCCCCGGTCTTAGTGGCCCCTACATCAGGGAAACCATTCTTGCTTTATGTAAAAGCTCTGGACTATTCCCTCGGCGCCCTGCCTCGCTCAGAAGGACGACAATAGCCATGAGTAGGCCATTTATTATTGAGCAGGACTCTCATAGGAGCGGAATCTCGCTACAATCCTATTGAGAAAGAGTGTTTAGCTCTCGTCTTTGCTGTCCAGAAGACACGACATTATTTGGTTGGCCAAACCATACATGTCATCTCCAGGGTGAACCCTTTACGTCTTCTCATGACGAAGCCAGGGTCGCTGAATTCAAGGTTGGCTAAATGGGCACTTCTGTTGTCTCAATACGACATGACCTTTACTCCTCAGAAGGCAGTTAAAGGTCAGGCCCTCGCAGATTCTTGGCCGCGCATCCAGTTCCAGAACATTCAAACTTCACGAAGATATCCCTGATGAGTCTTCGAGTCTAATGCAACCTCAGCAGAGGAAGTGTGGCAGATGTTCTTCGACGGAGCATCGCGGATGGGCCCCAAAGGAAGATTATTGCCGGAGTGGGGGTTGTGTTCATCTCCCCACGATCATATCCTTCCCAGAGCATTCTCCTTGACAGAATCATGCTCTAATAATGTAGCGGAATACAATGCTCTGCTCATCGTCTCCAGCTCGCCCATGGAATGGGGGTACGCTACCTCGAAGCTTACGGCGATTCAAAGCTGGTCATCAGTCAAGTCAAAGGCGAATATGAAGTCTGCCATGAGGACTTGGTGCCTATTATCATACAGCCATCGAATTGGCTAGCTTATTTGAAGGCTTCTACATCGGGCATGTGTCCCGATCTCAAATACCAAGGCGGATGCCCTCGCTGCATTAGCGACGACGCTAGCCTTACCGGCCGACACCGAGTATCACCTCACAGTCGCAACTCGGCATCTCGTATGCTCCAAGCATATGCTAAGATCCAAGAGTCCATAATATCTCCGTGGATCTTGAGCCGAGGGATTGGCGCTTCCCTCTCATTGACTATGCTCTGCACGGTCTGCTTCCAGACGATCCCAAAGAAGCGGCGTCCATCAGACGAAGGTCGCTCCGTTTCTACTATGATCCCACTTTGAAGACACTCTACCGTCGTTCATATGATGGTATCCTCCTCCGTTGCCTTTCCCATTCAGAGGCACAGGAAGCGCTCCAAGAAGCGCACGACGGCACTTGTGGAGCTCATCAGCCAGGTCCAAAGCTTAAAGACAGTTGCATAGGCTGGGATATTATTGGCCAACTATGATAGCCGGCCATCCAATATGCACGAAGGTGTAAAGCATGTCAGATTCATGCAGACATCATACACCAGCCCTCGGAGTTGCTCCACCCTTCTGTTGCTTCATGGCCATTTGAAGCATGGGGAATCGATGTCGTAGGGCCAATCATTCCCTCTTCGGCAAGAGGTCACCGGTTTATCCTGGCAATAACCGATTACTTCTCAAAATGGGCAGATGCCATATCGTTGGCCGAAGTTAAAACCTCCAATCTGGTTAGCTTCATCAACACCATGTCCATCCATCGATTTGGTGTCCCAGGCGGATCATCCATGACAATGGTCCCCAATTCGTAAGCCAAGGGTTCTATCGGTTCTGCGATAAATACCGAATTCAGAATGTGGCTTCACCGCCTACAATCCTGCCGCCAATGGCTTGGCAGAGGCATTTAACAAGACGATCATCAAGCTGCTCAAGAAGTTCGTCTCCTCGAATAAGCGAGATTGGGACGAAAGCTGGGTGAATGTCTCTGGGCTTACCGGACCACACGGTTCGGACAACCGACAGGCAATACGCCTTTCTCCCTGGTATATGTGCGAAGCGGTCATCCCATTGGAAATCCAGGTGTCATCATTGCGGGTAGCCTTTGTTGGCCCAATGGCCTTCCACTCTAGTTTTGATGATGATCAACTCATGTAGTTATGTTTACTAATATTCTTGTGTTCTAAGTTTCAGATCATTAACAGGATATTAGTTGGTGATTAGCTTCAACAAGATGATTAGAAGCTATTCATGGTGATTCCGGTGCCATAGCATAAAGCCTATTCATTGCACTTGGAGGATCACGCGTTTGGGATCGAGTCTACTTGAAGATGAAGATCGTCAAGAAGACTTAGGTATCCTAGTTTAGATAGAGTTTTAGATCCATTTGTAAAGCTTAGTTTAGTTGATATGCTCAAGTGAACACACAACACACTTTCATGATTTTGTTTTTTGGTTTTCATGAATAATAGATCAAAACAAGTTTACTTTATACCTATGTATATTAGATATGGTCTAGATATACATATATGCTTTAAACTTGCTAGACAAACTTATTTTGACTATCCTATTCATGTTTTGGAAAATCAAGTTTGACAAAATACAAGGTTTTGTTTTTGATAAAATTTGCAAGACTCAAAAATGAATTGATATGTTGATATATTGTCTTGAAATTTTTATCACATGTTTATGTTTAACATAAATGATAAAACAAGTTTTATGGAATTTTCAGAAATGATAAAAAGGTTTTTATAAAATTTTTTCCCAAAATTTTCTGACCTTGTTTTGTGCTGACAGGCTGGTCGGTCGACCGTGACGGTCGACCGCACCAAGGCCGGTCGACCGTTGCGGTCGACCGACGTGCACAGACGTGCACGTCTGTTAGGCACAGACACGGTCGACCGGACGATCGACCGAGTTGAGAGCTCTGCTCTCAGGGTTTTTCTCGGTCGACCGGGCCGGTCGACCGCAGTTGCCCAACGGTCATAATTCTGACCATTGGCGGTCGACCGGACCGGTCGACCGGCAGTCTGTCAGACTGCCAGCTCAGCCTAACGGCTAGTTTTGTATAGGGGCTATATAACCCCATCTCTTTGGGGATTTTGGCCAAGTTTTTTAAGAGAAAAATTTTCCAGTTTTCTGAAGTGTTTAAAAGAGTTTTAAAAAGAGTTTTTGGGCTTTAAAAACTTCTCATCTTTATTTGTTTTGGGTTTTTGAAAATCAAAGAAAACTAGGTTTTGGGATTTTGATTTGTATTTCATTTTCTATCATATACAAGAGATTTCCCAGTAGTTTTTCTTTGTTGCTTGTTTCCAAAAACACTTTGATTCCACATTTGAGCTATATCATACTATCCTAAACTATTTAGGATCTTGTTTTTTGTGGAAAGAAAAAGGAAAGAGGTTTGTGGTTGAGATATACCACTTGTTGTAAACCCTTGATTTCTTGAGTTGCTCCCTCTTGGGTAGAGGTGGAGAGTGTTGTATTGGGTTGTTTGTTTGGATCCCTCTTAGGTAGAGGTGATTGAGTTTGGTTGTAGACCTCTTCGTAGAGGTGTTGGTTGTTGTATTTGGCTACGGGCCTAACCCCCGGTTGGAGGAGGTTGTTGTTTGAGAGAGGAGTTTGGTACTCCTAGAGTTGTAAGAAATCCTCTTCGGTAGAGGTTCCCTCGATGGGAGTTGAGATAGTGGAAATCCTATACGGTGGTGTAGGCGGGGATGTAGAGCAAGGTGCTCGAACCTCGAAACAAATCTCGTTGTTTGCGATTGCTCCCATTGTCTCTCTAACTCTCTCTCATTTATTTTGTGCAAAGCATCATATTCATATCATATCATATTTGCTTGCGTTGTGCATATTTCATATTGCCTTGCATTTATTCATATTGCTATCCACTCTTATATGCTTGGCTTGATTGTGTGTGTGCATCACCTATACTCATCCAACAAGAGCTTCACATAGCGCCTCAACCCATATCTAGGGGATCAAGAGGAGTTAGTCCAGAGCCTCGCAAGGGAATTTTGGCTACACTTGTTGGATTGTATTAAGTGTGTTGCAAGATTTGCATTAGCTTCCGCATTTAGCGCACATAGTTTGCATTTAGTTTCTTAGATTAGCACTTACACCTATTCACCCCCCTCTAGGTGTTTTACAATTGGTATCAGAGCTAGTGCTCCTGATACTTAGGCTTAACACCTAGGAGTGAGATCCATTTGCTTGCTAATCTACATTTGCATTTGATTGCACATATTTAGTTTATACCATGGACTTCATGACCCACCTAGTTTTGACCCTTCCAACATTGATGCTTGGAAGTATAGGATGTCCATGTACCTAAAGACCCTAGGTTTGCATGTTTTCCTTGCGGCCACCAAGAGATGTTATCTTGGTGATTGCAATCATATAGGAGCCAATGCACAAGCCCTAGAGGCCATTAGAAGCACACTTTATCTAAAGATTATCTTTTATGTGTTTCTAACTTTGATTCCGCTTTTGTATTGTGGAACAAATTGACAACCACCAACACCTCCAAGCTTCAGTCCAAATCCAACAGAAGAGGAATCTAGTGGAGAATCCGAACCACAACAATGCTACATGGTCCAAGGGAATGACTCCCTTGAGGTACAATCGGAACTCAACTAGATAGTAATGATTGTGCTAGTTCTTCAAATGATTTTGTTGATCCCCATGCTTTAAATGAAGAACTATCTATTGTTTGTGAAAAACTAATAGAAAAATATAACTTGTTGAAAAAGAAGAGTCTAGGCATTAATAATGAAAATAAAAATTTGATTGCTAGACTTGATGTTGTTTTTGCAAGAGAAAGAGGAGATTGCTAATGAAAGGGATTCATTAAATCTCAACTTGGTCTTGCACTTAAAGAAAATGAGTTTTGAAAAATAAAAATGATTGCCATGTTCTTTTGAAGAAAAATGAAAACTTGTCTTCAAAAATTGATTTTGTTTTAAAAGAGAATATTGATTTGAAAAATAAAATTATTTCTATTTCAAATGATTTAGATGTGTGTTTAAAGAAAACATTGTTTTGCAAAATAAGATGGATGCACATGTTTGCCATGCTAGTGTAGCTTCTTCATCTAGTCTACCTAATGCATGTACCTCTTCTTCTAGGATCAATGATGATATTTGTATGTTAAAGAAGAGAGTAGATTGTTTGGGCTCCACTATGAGCCAATGTGCATGAACCACACACGCTTGGAAACCTTGGTTCGAAAGAAACAAGTTCCATCCTCTATGCATGCACACCCATCACGGCATACACATGCTTCACACGGACACCATCAACACAAGTATGCTCATGTGTACACATGTACACATTGTGGCCGAAAAGGTCATCTTGCTAATTTTGCTATGATCGTTTACATGTTGAAAATTTAGCCAAGGAGTTTGTTTGGGTTAGAGAAGGGACTAACCCCCATGGACCCAACAAGAAGGTATGGGTACCAAAGACCACCCCTCCTATTGTTTTTGATGTAGGTGTGGGCTCTCACATGACGTGAGAGTGATGACACCTTGGGAATGGATGCGTTCCGACTTAAAGGAAATCTATTGGATGCATCACTTTCAAGGGAAGAGATGGTAGAGAGGACCACCAAGTTTTGAAGACAAGGAGAGTTGCCCTCTAGGTTTTGGTAACAATTCCTAACTCCGTATTATTTATTACATGCTTTTAATATTCTTTGTTTGTAGCATGTTTTTGATGTCTATGGATTAGTATGTTCATTCCATGTTTATTAGATCCTTGACATACATATATATATTTGAGACACACATGCTTATATGAACCCATAATTAGTGTTCTCACTTTTGTTTGAGCTATAATGTACATCATGATCTAATACATGCGAATTCACATAATAATCATGTTTTAGTTTTCCATGATAACTTTTATCATGATGATTTTTGTATTTGTTTTGATGCTTCTTGTTAAGATTACTTGTTTAGATGTTAGTTTTCATTAAGACTAGAATTATACTTGTACATATAGTGGGCCACAAATAAATCTATATATGTTTGGGCTTGATTGCTTATTTGAACCCATTAGATGTGCTAGTATAGTCTAGTTTTGATGATCCTACATTTTAGACTTGTATTCATATTTTTGGATTTATATGAGTTTTGATTTCATGTATATGTTTATTTTGCCAAAACATTAAGATATACATGTATACCTCTTGAGTCATTTGCCTTCCATGTAAATCTATTTATGGACTCAATTGTGTTTAGGGATATGTATGTATACTTAGTGTATTGACAATTCATACATATACCTTGAAATGAAATTGGTTTTTAGATGAAAATTTAGTTTTTCATGTTTCATGTATTTATGTTTAACTTCATGTATATGTCTATCTAGTTCAAACTAATCTTATACATATCATATCTTTTGAGCCACGTACCTTCATGAATATACATTTAGTGGACTCGTTGAGTTTTGGATATGTATGTATATTTTAGCTTGTATTAGACATACATATGCCTTGAAGATTAAATAAGTAGTTTTATATGATTTTTCATGTTTTTGATGGAATTATGTTTTAAGGAATAATTGAGCTTAATGAAATATTTTCATGATTATGATCTTCACATATTATTTGTACACTCATGTCTATTGCTCATGTTTTGTTTCTCATGAGTTATGCTTTATTGGTTAGAGTGATGATTATCATGTGAATTTCATTTTTGTTTTATTCCTTACTTGAAGGATTTCGTACTAATTAACAAGTTTTCCATTTAACTAGTTGCGATGTTCTTCAATTTGATAGTGATTTTCAAACTAAGCTATATTTTCAAATCTATTTTTGAAACCCCTACCATCCAAGGGCGGTAGGATGGGAGATCATGTTCATGTATGCCCTAATTGAAAATCTTTAAAACTTGAATTATGATTGGGTGGTAGATAATATGATGTATACACTTGAACTTATTGTTATGTCAATTGGTATCATTGAACTCTTTCAATTGGCATCATTTGATCTTCTTGTATACTCATATATGTTTTGTATGTATGTATGCTTTAAATTCCAAGTATATCAATTTCTATTGGTATCTATTTTTCATACATATATATGTTTGTGTTTATGCTAGTGCTTGAGTTTCAATTTTATTTAAATTGATTACTTTTAAATTGTTATCAAGACTATGCATGACTTTAGTTTGTATTTCATAAAGGGGGAGAAAATTTGATTTTGTATTTCAATTGGTATTTGTACCCCACTCTTTATGATTAAAAGTTGTTATTTTAAACATATGATATCAACATCAAATTTGTTTATATGTTTTTTAATGAAATATATTTTTACAATTGGTATCATATTTGAGAAATTCAAAATTTGTTATGTTTAATTTCAATTAATATCAATATTCATGTTTTAGAAATTCAAGACTTATGTTTTAATTACAATTGGTATTTCCAAAATTTTGTTTAAAAGAAAATATGCAAAGTTTTGATTTATATTGACTATATGCAAGGAGAGCTTAACATCTCTTCATATAGATTCATGTTGAGTGTATTGTGTATTGAAAAGCTTAACATCTTTTCCTTATATGGTACACGTGTGTAGGGGGAGCTTCACATCTCCTCTTATTCATTACATAATGTGTGTTATGTGAATTAGGGCTTAACATCCCTCTTTCATGTAATGCATATGTGTAGGAAGCTAACTTAGCGTCTTCCTCTTCATGAATGTATATAGCATATAGCATATATTGATCCTTGTTTATTGGTATCAAGATGCTTCATTGACATATTTTTTAATTGATATCATGTTTGTAGTCACCCCTTATTGACTTTTTTTTGTTTTAGACAAAAAGGGGGGAACATTGTTTGCATTGTTTTGATTGACAAAAAGGGGAGAAAGATTTTTACCCCTCATTTCATTTATGTTTTGATTGTTTACCCCTTTGTTGATGATTGACAAAAAGGGGGAGAAAGATTTATGAAGTTTTATATGCATGCTTATGTTTATGCATATATTATGTTTAATCTCAAGAATACTAAGTTTAATTGATATATAGAGTTTGCTTTGTAATTGGTATCTAGAGCTTATTTGTTTTGAATATTCCATTTGATATCTAGAACCATTTATTGTTTATGCATATGTATGTTTCATGTTTAATATTCATTGCATATATCATTGTTTATCCCTATGCATGAGTTAAGGGGGAGCTTCCTTGAAGCTTATCTTTAATCCATGCATATATAACTCCATGAGTTTTTGTCATCATCAAAAAGGGGAGATTGTTGGCCCATGGCCTTCCACTCTAGTTTTGTGATGATGATCAACTCATGTAGTTATGTTTACTAATATTCTTGTGTTTCTAAGTTTCAGATCATTAACAGGATATTAGTTGGTGATTAGCTTCAACAAGATGATTAGAAGCTATTCATGGTGATTCCGGTGCCATAGCATAAAGCCTATTCATTTGCACTTGGAGGATCACGCGTTTGGGATCGAGTCTACTTGAAGATGAAGATCGTCAAGAAGACTTAGGTATCCTAATTTAGATAGAGTTTTAGATCAATTTGTAAAGCTTAGTTTAGTTGATATGCTCAAGTGAACACAAACACACACGTTTCATGATTTGGTTTTGGTTTTCATGAATAATAGATCAAACAAGTTTACTTTATACCTATGTATATTAGATATGGTCTAGATATACATACATGCTTTAAACTTGCTAGACAAACTTATTTTGACTATCCTATTCATGTTTTGAAAAAATCAAGTTTGACAAAATACAAGGTTTGTTTTTTGATAAATTTGCAAGACTCAAAATGATTGATATGTTGATATATTGTCTTGAAATTTTTATCACATGTTTATGTTTTAACATAAAATGATAAAACAAGTTTTATGGAATTTTCAGAAATGATAAAAGGTTTTTATAAAATATTTTTCCCAAAATTTTCTGACCTTGTTTTGTGCTGACAGGCTGGTCGGTCGACCGTGACGGTCGACCGCAAGGGCCGGTCGACCGTTGCGGTCGACCGACGTGCACAGACGTGCACGTCTGTTAGGCACAGACACGGTCGACCGGGACGGTCGACCGAGTTGAGAGCTCTGCTCTCGGGTTTTCTCGGTCGACCGGGCCGGTCGACCGCAGTTGCCCAACGGTCATAATTCTGACCGTTGGCGGTCGACCGGACCGGTCGACCGGCAGTCTGTCAGACTGCCAGCTCAGCCTAACGGCTAGTTTTGTAGGGGCTATATAAACCCCATCTCTTTGGGGATTTTGGCCAAGTTTTTTTAAGAGAAAAATTTCCAGTTTTGTGAAGTGTTTAAAAGAGTTTTAAAAAAGTTTTTGGGCTTTAAAAACTTCTCATCTTTATTTGTTTTGGGTTTTTGGAAAATCAAAGAAAACTAGGTTTTGGGATTTTGATTTGGTATTTCATTTTCTATCATATACAAGAGATTTCCCAAGTAGTTTTTCTTTGTTGCTTGTTTCCAAAAACACTTTGATTCCACACTTGAGCTATATCATACTATCCTAAACTATTTAGGATCTTATTTTTTGTGGAAAAAGAAAAAGGAAAGAGGTTTGTGGTTGAGATATACCACTTGTTGTAAACCCTTGATTTCTTGAGTTGCTCCCTCTTGGGTAGAGGTGGAGAGTGTTGTATTGGGTTGTTGGTTTGGATCCCTCTTAGTAGAGGTGATTGAGTTTGGTTGTAGACCTCTTCGGTAGAGGTGTTGGTTGTTGTATTTGGCTACGGGCCTAACCCCTCGGTTGTGAGGAGGTTGTTGTTTGAGAGAGGAGTTTGGTACTCCTAGAGTTGTAAGAAATCCTCTTCGGTAGAGGTTCCCTCGGTGAGAGTTGAGATAGTGGAAATCCTACACGGTGGTGTAGGCGGGGATGTAGAGCAAGGTGCTCGAATCTCGAAACAAATCTCGTTGTTTGCGATTGCTCCCATTGTCTCTCTAACTCTCTCTCATTTATTTTGTGCAAAGCATCATATTCATATCATATCATATTTGCTTGTGTTGTGCATATTCATATTGCCTTGCATTTATTCATATTGCTATCCACTCTTATATGCTTGGCTTGATTGTGTGTGTGCATCACCTATACTCATCCAACAAGAGCTTCACATAGCGCCTCAACCCATATCTAGGGAATCAAGAGGAGTTAGTCCAGAGCCTCGCAAGGGAATTCGGCTACACTTGTTGGATTGTATTAAGTGTGTTGCAAGATTTGCATTAGCTTCCGCATTTAGCGCACATAGTTGCATTTAGTTTCTTAGATTAGCACTTACACCTATTCACCCCCCCCTCTAGGTGTTTTACAGCCTTGACTACTAAGATGACATCAGAAGACAATGATCGCCTGCGTCTTCAAGAGCTCGAAGCCCTAGACGAGAAGCGGCTACAAGCTCAGCGACACATCGAGCTATATCAGGCTCGGATGTCAAAAGCCTTCAATAAGAAGGTCAAGCAGAGAGTCTTCCAGAAAGGAGACCTGGTCTTAGCCGTCAGACGACCGATGATCATGACGCACAAGACCAAAGGAAAATTTTCAGCCTAAATGGGAAGGACCGTTTGTAATAGAAACAGTCTATTCAAACGGGGCATACCGCCTTATGAATGCAGGTGACGACCTACTCATGATGCCGATCAATGGCAAATTCTTAAAGAAGTATTATCCTTAATCGAGGATCTTGCTCTCGATCAGTTAACATTACACCTCTGATCGAGATCCGCGCGTCCGGATATGCGCACAAAGAGAGCCTCTCTCTTTCTCCAAGCATATCAAACCTGTTGGTGGCTGGGGGTTTGCTTAAAATCCCAAGGGATCTGCTCCCACTTGATTCTCTCTCCAGAATCACTTACCAATTCTCATCCATAGAATGGTAAGACCACATATTCCGCTGTTACGTTAACATTAAACCTATGACAGCAGTCCCCTCATTTCTCCTCATGAGAGCGAGACCTCCAAAGTCACTTACCAATTCTCATCCATAGAATGGTAGGACCACACATATTCCGCTGTTACGTTAACATTAAACCTATGACAGTGATTTCCTCGTTTTTTCCCGAGAAGACGAGACCTTTTCCAAATCCAATCCGACTTTTGAACTTGGCAACTTCTCAACCAGTTATGTCATCGCGACCTCTGAACTGGCAGATAGCCAACTTTCATCTATCATTGAGCTTAGTGGCGTCTTAATCGGTTATGTCATTGCGACCTCTGAACCAGTAGACAGCTAAGTCTCAACCTTGAGTCCTGTTGACATTACAAAAGACAGGTCTCGATACTTGTTGACATTTATAAAGACAAGTATCACCTATTTTGAACTTGGCAACTTCTCAGCCAGTTATGTCATCGCGACCTCTGAACTGGCCGATAGCCAAGTTTCATCTATCATTGAGCTTAGTGGCGTCTTAATCGGTTATGTCATTGCGACCTCTGAACCAGTAGACAGCTAAGTCTCAACCTTGAGTCCTGTTGACATTTACAAAAGACAGGTCTCGATACTTGTTGACATTTACAAAAGACAAGTATCACCTATTTTGAGCTTGGTGACTTCTCAACCAGTTATGTCATCGCGACCTCTGAACTGGCAGATAGCCAAGTTTCATCTATCATTGAGCTTAGTGGCGTCTTAATCGGTTATGTCATTGCGACCTCTGAACCAGTAGACAGCTAAGTCTCAACCTTGAGTCCTGTTGACATTTACAAAAGACAGGTCTCGATACTTGTTGACATTTACAAAAGACAAGTATTACCTATTTTGAGCTTGGTGACTTCTCAACCAGTTATGTCATCGCGACCTCTGAACTGGCAGATAGCCAAGTTTCATCTATCATTGAGTTTAGTGGCGTCTCAATTGGTTATGTCATTGCAACCTCTGAACCAGTAGACAGCTAAGTCTCAATCTCGAGCCCTGTTGACATTTATAAAAGACAGGCCTCATACTTGCTGACATTTACAAAAGGCAAGTATCTTCACTCCAGCCCCGCAATGGGCTAACCTCGAGACTGGCAATATCTCAATTGGTTATGTCATTGCGACCTCTGAACCAACAGACAGTCATGTCTCATTATCCAAACAGCAGAAGTTAAAAGGAAAATTTTCTATTAAAGCCAAAAGATGGGATACATGGAGGAGCATACACAATGGCCTACAGGCGTATATGGTAAGATCGAATCCGATCCCCGAGCGAAGCTAGCCTCGTTCTCCTGTCATCAGCAGCCTGGGCCAGCGCCTGTGATCTCAGCTCGGCCTCATCGAAGTCCACCGCCTGAGCCAGACGAGCCTCGACCTCCGCCAAAGTCGCCCTCTGTGACGACTTCTGCCGCGCCAGTTCCTAACTCCGAGCCCTGAGCTGCTCAAGCCGCGCAGTCTCTTCATGACGCATCTGTGTAGCTTTGGATAAGAGGAGATTTGCCTTCCGGATCATCTCTTCGGCCCTCTTAACCTTATCTTCGGCATCAAGAAGAGCACTGGTGGAAGCGTCAATTGCACTCCCAACCTCTACTTCCTCTGTCTCCAAGGACTTCAAGTCAGAGGAGATAGCCTCAGCAGCCTCTTGAGCGGCGAGCTGAGCCTCGCGCCTTTGGCAACAAGATGTGTGAGCCGTTCATCAGCCAAAGACGCTGCGTCTGAACGATAGAGACGGCGCCATTCCTCCACGTCCTTCTCAAGGTCATCTACCAGGAGTTCCAGAGCAGTAGCTTGATGGTACCCCTCAAAGTCTCGAATGCAATCAATACCTCGGGAGAGGACCACCTTCAGCTTCGAAAATGGCACAGGCGAGCCCTTCAAGACTAGACCGATAGTCTGCTCCAAACCGTTATAGAAGCTGTCGACCAGATTACCGATGAAGTCATTCTCAGCTTCATCAATCCTTGAGACAACCTCGGAGCAATCTACCGTCCCAGTCGACACCGTCGCAGAAGAAGAAGCGGGAACATCGACAGCAAGCAGGGCCTGCAAGGCGATAGCTTTGAAAAAGCTTCGCTTCATGGATGAAACTGCATCTTTGCAGAAAATATCCAAAGCGCCAACTTCGCTTAAAGCAGGAAGTGGCATAGCCCTAAGGGCTGACGTCATCAAAAGGACATCATGGTCAACAGTCGTCCTTCGTGGCCACGACTGAAGGAACAGACCCATATCCTGTTCCTCAACAGGATGGAGACTGCCCAAGCAATGGCTTCCTACGGAAGCCTAAAAGAAGAACTGTTCAGTTCTTACTTCCCTGGTGCAAGGAAAATAGGGAAGTTCAGGAAACGAGTTCCCTAATGAGGATAGATCCCATTCGATCGTCCTAAATAGCCAAATGACTGGCTCCAAAGGAAAGAGACCTCGGTCTCCAATCAGACAGGAAAATTCCTTACCGGTGACTGGTCGCTCGATGACCGGAGGAGGAAAGCCCTCCGCCGCAGAAGTCGCTGCTTCCTTACCCGCTCGTCTTTTGGGCGCCATTAAGAACTGCAAAAGTTCTCGAAGTACTATGAAGCAAAGGAGGAAGAAGGAGAGGAAAAGACAGAAATTTCTCTGAAAAAGGAGATCTTTTCCATGTTCAGCCCGATCGGGCTTTTATAGGCCAATCAGCGCCTGAAACGAGGCCTCGAAAAAAGGGCCCATGCCGCCGTTTCGAATTAATTCGAAACAGCGCTCGAAGCGCCTTCTCGAGAAGCGCCGGTTCAACTCTACTAAGAGTTAACTTCGCACTAGTGCAAAAGTGCGGACTTCGCACAGTCCTTCAAGGGCTTCGCCGAGAGGCCTACCTTAGCCCTCTAAAAAGTGTGCTGCTCGCGGTACACACCAGTCTCGCGAAGATCATTCGAAGGAAGGACTATGTCCTTAGCTCCGCACATAGTCCAGCCCAGCAATGGCCGAACTCCCAATGAAAGCAAGCAAAAATCAAATGAACAAGAGATGAACTTTCTTTGATAGAAAGGGTACATTTGATATTACATCAAAGTTGTGTTTCATATAACACACCAAGTTGCCTAACAAGGTCATTTGCATAAAAGGCATACAAGCGGTTTTATCTGCTCCCAGGCCGGACCAACGGGACAGGAAGGGCCTTCCTCCTGCATAAGGCCGTAATCAGTGGTGCCGCAAGGACACGGTCATTTTTCTCCACAAAAATGGCAGATCTTGCTAGGCCATTTTTGTTGAAGCCTGGCAATAAAAACCTATCGCCGCCAACACGATAGATCACGTATAATGGGAATCGGCAGTGGTACCAGTGATCTAACATGCGCGATATCCTCTTTCCTGAAGTGGATCGCCCCCAAAGGCCACCAAAGTTGAAAGTCGGCAATGATGCCGGCGATCCCACAGGCGACGCCCATTATCTTGAAGCGGATCCTCTCCGATAAAGGCGGCGGCCAGCCTCACCTCAGAACGAATCATCTCGGATAAGAGGCTGCCAACAGCCCCTGGAACGCGCATCCGCTGCCCCAAATTGTTCCTCCTGCTTAAAAGTAGAGCTTCAACCGGGGAAGCATAAGGCAATTTCATGGTTTCTTCCATCAAGTTACCAGACTGGCAAGCATAGCTCACTGCAAGGCAAATTGGAGCAAGTTAGCAGTCAAGCACAGAAAGAGCTGCAAAAACTTTAAGTCAGATTCTTGGGCGGCAAAGCAATCCGACTTCAGCAGAGGACAAGCTCCGCCTGCACAGCAACTAATGGACTAGCTCAGCAAACGCCAAGTCCTAACCTCGCCTATATGGCAAAGTCAGACTGATCTTGTGAGAAACAGTCTCAACATTCACCTATATGGCAAGACTGGCTCAACCTTGAAGATACCAAGTCCCAAGTTCTGCCTGTCCAGCGGACTTAACATGCAGTGATCTTTTTCTGATCAAGTCAAGATGATAGCTTCACTGGGAAGCTATGCCAAAATCCTTCTCTGTAGATCAGTTAAATAGAGAACAAGGGAAGCTAATCCTTGAAGTGAGCTGTCAAAGTTAAATCAAGGAGATGAGTTCCCTAAAAGCGGTGAAGTCTTTGAATGATCAAGACTTACCGGTCCTTGGCCGGATAATGACCAGAGTGGGCATTCCCACTAGTTCAGAGATCTGAGTATCTCTTTCAAACCAAGAGAAGAGAAGAGAGGCAAAGCACTTCTCTTCAGAGGACCTCAAGTGTCCTATTTATAGGCCCCATGGCCTGAGTGCGACCACCCCAAGCGTGGAAGCACGAGCGCATTCAAGGCATTTATTGCACCTTGATGGAAGGGACGGTTTTCCCTCGGAACCGTGCAAAGGGAGAAAACGTCTCCCTCATAAAAGGCACTTATGGCGCCTTGAAGAAAGGGAGTATCCTCCCTTGGAAACGTGCAAATCGGAGAACATCTCCCTCGATTGGCGCGAAAGAAGGAATGATCCTCCTCGTAACCGCCCCACGGCAGTTGGCTTTGAAAAGGCAACAGGAGTTCCAAAGCGAACTTATTTCTTGGAAGCCCAGATGCGGAGCTACCCCGACGCGAAGCTACTCGCGAACCAGTGCAATTCTTCGGCGAATTCATCCCAAAGCAGGATTGAAGGCGAAGCTGAACTCAACCATCATGGCGACGTTCATACTCCACATACTATCACAGCAGTTCAAAGTGTTTCGGAGTCTGAGCTATTGCAGACTCTCGAAAACTTTGAAGGGGGTCTTGTTGACACTTAAAAAGACAAGATTCTCATTGGTCCGAACGATGTCTAAACTTGTTGACATTCACAAAAGACAAGGGATAGACAAGCTGAAGACCAGTTTCCACCCACCTCCAAGGGATAAGGAAGCGGTTTGGACTCCACTGATCAGCAAGCAGAACAGTGAACCCGGATTGTTTCTAAACAGACCTCAGCAGGTCTAAAATGCTAGCATTTAGCATTACATTAGCCCAAGGAGATAGCCTCGTTTGAGAGGCTAGCATCATCCAAAGCATCGCCAGGAAGCTAACTGAGAGCTTCGCCGAAAAGCCTCTTTTCGGACCTCGCCAAGAGTTGCCTCTAGCTCCGCTATGAGCTTCAAAGCGGGCAGCTCCGCTATTGGTCTACTATGGTCAACCTTTGACCAATCAAATCTCCTGATGAGATCGGATCCAAGCAAATCAAATCCAATCGGGATTCAAATATGGCAGGTGATTGCCGCAATCTCTTGACTCTCTTGAAGCGAGTAAAAGGATCAGAGAAAATCCTCCAACGATATGGAAAGGATCAAAACAAATCGGAAAGATCAACCGACTTGCCATTTTCTAACTCCGCAGAAGCTATCCTAGCCTCGCAGCAAGGCTACTTTCCAGATTCAAACAGATTCGGTTCAATCTGTTTTCATATCTTCAAGGGGACGATTATACCCTTGCTCTCCCTATAAATAGCCCGCCAGGGGCACAAGGGGAGAAGGCGTCCAGAGATCGGCGATCAATCAAAGTGGGCTTCTGCTCCCAAATCAATCCTCTGCTGATCAGGAGAATCAGACTTCTTCATAACGCACCGAGCGTTCTCTAATTCAGAGACCTTTCAAGAGAAATACTTCTCTTTTCAGGGTGGTGATACCCTAGCAACCTCTTTTCCTCAAGGAATCTCCGGAACCAGGCGAGAAGGAATTCCTCACAGAAAGCGGTTTTGAGAAGTAGCAAGAGGGTTCTACCAATCCTCTACTCTCTGATTCTCGAAATCAGGCGAGAAGGGAATCTCATCGCTCGCATCGTCAAAGGGACAAAGTGGTCGCGCGCTGACCAGACTCCTATCGGCACATTTTCCCAGAATCTCTGAGGAGATCTACTTGTAATCTTTTTAAGAATACTTGTAATTTAGCTCCTCAAACTCTTTTTGTAAGTTTTCCCCCCTTTGCAAATTAATGGAAAACAGTACTGACTTTATAATATTCAGTCTAATCCAGAACTAATCAAGGTCGCATCTGTCTGCGCTAGGTTATATCAGTACTTGAGTCATTAGCTCATAATCTCAATACCATCACTGTAAATATTAAATATTGAATTCATTGTCAAAGTACACCCAATGGAATCCCCGGTGGTCGCCAGGTGATCCCTCAAGAATCTGGCCACGCGTGACACTATATGACCACCATAAACATGAAACTATTTGGGACCCATCAGCTTTTCCTAAAACCCAGTGCAAGTTGTCTTATTTATAATATATTATGTAATTATCAATTTACGGAAATAACATGAGCAGGACAGGTTCAAAAATTCAGGAGTACAAGAGTACATGAGTACTAGGGATACATATCACTGTATATAATACAGGATAACAGGTATAAAATTTTCGTAAATGTGATAATCACAGGTCAGGTGTTAACATGACAGGTGACAGGTGATAAGTAATGTCACAACAGAGGACAGGTGTCAAATAGTAGCATGTCAGCTATTAGGTATACATATGTCAAGTGGTACAAGCAAGGGTCAGGTGTAGGGTGAATCGGGAAAATGTTAGGTGAAAATACAGTAAAAAGAATATGTCAAGCGACAGTTAAGCACAGTCAAGCAAAGCTTAAGTAAGGCTGGAGTGAAGCTAACGTACAACACTGGACGCCATCACATTCGGCGTGATTACCGCTCGCGGTACGGCTAACGCACGTGTGTGGTGGCAGGTAAACCGCTCTGCATCACCCGTGATGAAGCTGTTCTCACAACGTAACTACACTCAGACGGAGTTAGCGAAAAGCACTGTGTGCTAGGCTCGCCTACCAAGCGGAGTTAAAAGACCTAACGGTCTGAGCACACTCCTCTTTCGTGGAAGTAGGTGAAAGCCCATAAAGGCTGAAGGGCCAGAGGCCGAGTAGGTACTTGCAGGAATGTTAGTACCACACAATCATGCATATAAAAAAGTAGTAACTAAACCATTCATATAGTGTGTGTGAAGCCCAAAGTCTGTGTGTAAGCGCATAAGGGCTGAAGTAAGCCTAGGGTTTAAGCGCACTCTAGGTAGCTACCACGAAACCCATAAAGGTACAAGACCTAACACCTACTGGGTAGCCAGCTCAGGAGTGAGCAGAAACCCCTAAAGTTATACATGGGTACCTGCATGGTTAGTACAACACATGCACAAATATCATATCGTTTACACTATTATAAGCATTCGAACACAGGATATAGCGCGTGACACCGGTACACACATACAACCCGGTACAATTACACAGGACCACATACACAAATACTTCACAATCTCAAATATAATACAAGCTCGACGATGCGAGAAAAAACACTCACCTAAATTACAAATCTCGAGGAAAACACCGTGAATTTTGAAAACTACACGTGCACGTACCCCGAGCGGGGAAAACACACGAGGCGAAAAGGTTTTGGCCCCTTGATGGCTACCGGCCCTAGGGTGGTGCGCCGGCCTCCTAGGGAGGCTAAGGAGGTGGCCGGCCTAAGGAGAAGAAGAGGGAGTGTAGGTGGAGGAGAAGTTATGGTGGTTGTTGTAATTGGTGGAGATGGTGGAGTTGAATTTTGATGGAGAGAAAAGGGAAGTGAAGGAGGAGATGATGATGGTGATGTTGGAGATTGAAGTAGAGGTGATAGGGGTGGTGTTGTGGTGGTGAGAATGAAGATGGTGGTGATGGAAAGAGAAGTATAGGAGGTGGTGATGAAGGAGGAGTTGTAGTGGTGGTGGAAGTTAATGTTAAAGTTGGTGGTGGAGTTATCGCCGGAATAGTCACCGGAGTAGTTGCCCGAGATGTCGCTGGAGCGGAGGTGGACGGCCTAGAGCTTGAGATGGTGGCCGGCCTAGGTGGAGATGGAGTGGATGTGGTTTGGTGAAAGTATTTGTTGGTGATGGTTGTTTTGGAGAAGGTAAAGGAGATGGTGAAAATTTGATGGAGTTTTGGAGTTTGTGATGAAATAAATGGAGATTAAGAAGGAAGAAGATGATGGTAGGGAGTTGTATTAGTTGTAATTATAGTGAAGATGAATGAGGAATTAGTGGTGACTAGGGTCTTTGATGAAAAATGGCAGGTTAAAGGAAAAGATGGTGTATAGTTTGGAGTTGGAGTTTAAAGGAGAAGGGAAATGATTAGGGTTAGGGTTTTTTTTTTTTAAATGGTGAGGGGATGAGGTGACTTGGCCTATTTTTGTGATGGGAGAGGAGTTAAGGATGGGTTGTGATATTTTAGAGAGATATTTTGAAGGAAGAAAGTAGAATGTTTTAGAATAATGGAGAAGTGTTTGGAAGTTGTTGGAAGGAAAAGGAAGGAAGGAAAAAGGAAAGGAAAATGGAAAAGGAGAAAAGTAATTGGAAGAAAGGGTCTGTTTGGATTTAAGGAATTGGTGTGAAGTGAGGAAGTAGGAAGTAAGATTTATTTCCTTTAGGAAAAAGGGAAATGAGTAGTAAGTTTTCCGGTGTTTGGATGGTTGTTGAGAAGTGTGATTTGGAAAATGTTTTGTCCTTTCCGGTGTTTGGATGGTAATGAAAAGTAGAAGTGGAAAAGTTGACCACAAAGTTGACCGCAAAATAATATTAAAATAAAAATTAATTAAGAAAAATAAAAAATAGATTGTAATTAGAATGCAAGTGAGATTTACATGACCAAAAAATTAACTGTTTTATGCTATAACTTATTATAAATGAGATTTACATGACCACAAAATTAACTGTAGCACTCTGGAAGTGAGAAAATAGTTGTGAAAAGGAGAGATGAAAAAGGAAAAATTAGGTATTCTCCTTTTCCGGTGTTTGGATAGATAGGGAAATGAGCAATTAGGATTCCCACTTCCTCACTTCACTCGGATTCCTTGAATCCAAACAGCCCCAAAATAGAAATAATTAGAATGGTGGATTCCTCGGATTTGATCGCGAATGTGGAAAATTTTCGGGAAAATACCAGAATCGCCTGAAAATCAAGTATCTCGGAACGATCCCAAAAATTCTCAAAAATCAAGAATATTATACTGAGTATCATGATGAAATCGGATTTAATAAACTATCCATTTTCAAATGAAAATTCCTGAAATCAACCATCGATACCAGTCGACACTGAATCTTGCCGGATTTTGATAAATTCAGAAAAATCTCAAAAAGTATATTAAGATAATAAATATTATTCTAATAAAAAATGTGAATGCGGTCTCTTAAAATTTAACTCCATTTGTAATTTAAAAATCCGAGAATCAATCGGCAGTACGATCAATCCGGTTTTGGAGATTTTATTAAAATAATTCAGAAAAAATCTGAAAAATCATGAAAATTTTAAAATATTGGAAAACAATGTTTGAAATTGAAATCGGTTAGATCTAACTACCAGAAAGATCAAATTGATCAGTATACTGGGATTGGCTCCTCGATCCACACTAGGGTTGATTCTAAGCCTGAGAATTCGGATCAGAAATCAAACAATAACGTAATTAATTATAGAAAACAAATACTGGAAGATAAATTGAAAAATATGATTAAAAAATCAGAATACGTATCTAAGTACGTATTCTGGGAACAGGGGTTACAGTTTCCTTGTTGGGATTATTCATTCGACGTACTAACCTCACGGATCACTAATTTGGGCTTATATAACTGGGTTTGTCATATTTACTTTACTTTCTATCTCCTTACCTGCTTCTGTATGCTCATGCTCACGACACGATTTTCAATACATGTTTTTGATTTGAATTTATTAATACACGTGTGTTTATCCTTGCACGCCACTTGACATTCACCACATCACTCGTTGGGGAGTTCTGACTCCCATAGACCTGCATTTTTAGATCCCGGAGTTTGGAGCTTGTGGATTCTTCCAGTTGCTGATTAGAGATGCGCAGAGAAAGCGTGGATCATCGGCAGACCGTCTGGAGCCCCATCCTTCTAGGCCCCCCGCTTGTCTCTCCTACTCCTTCCCCACCTCCACCCCTCCTCCCCTCCTTCACCGGCCTCCCCTACTCCTTCCCCACCTCCTCCCTCATCCTTCTCCCCCCAACGAACTCCGCCCCTCGATCTGTTCAACTGGGGGGAGGGGGCGAAGTTCGTTGGAGGCGGGGGGCGGAGGTGGGGGGAGTGGAGTTCGTTGGGGTCGGGGGAGGAGGGGGCGGAGGCCGACCGGGGGGGTGGTGGTGGGGGGAGTGGAGTTCGTTGTGGGAGGGGGGGAGGGGACGAAGGCCGACGAGGCAGAGGTGGGGAAAGAGGGGGAGGAGGTGGGGGGAGGCCGGGGGGTGGGAGGAGGGAGAGCGAGGGGAGAGGGGAGATCACTGAAGAGGGGGTTGGGGTCGGGGGGAGGCCGACGAGTGGGGAGGAGGAGGGGATGGAGGAAGGAGGAGGAAGAAGAAAGAGGTTTTTTGTTTTGTTTTTTTTTAATATTTTTGTGGGTGCTTTTATCAGTTTGGGGGTGCGTTCAACATTCTTTGGGTTTGGAATATCCGCTCCCTAGGAAGATCCATTACTATTACACTTGACCAAACTACCCTTCTCGTATGCATCCCCTTTCTCTTTTCCTTCCCCGGCAAGCTTCTCCTGAGAACCCCCGCCAACAATGTTCCCCACTCTCCTCCGAACCAAATAAAATCGATTCATTAGCTGCCCTGACCTATAAAGCCCTTCTAAAAAGGAAAAAAAAAAAACCAGCATCCGAATTCGAATCCTATGGGAAAGAAGCGGCCCATCGTCGTTGCCATCTCCTCGGATGAGGACGAAAAGGTCACTGGAGATCGGTCGTCTTCAAGGTCGAGATCGAGGTCAGCGCCGCCGTCGAAGATTTCTCGCAGAGGAGGGAGCTGCAAGAAGCCCAATGTCGGCCGCTTCAAGGCTCACTCTTGCAGTCGATCTGAAGAAGTGGTACTCGAACTCTTAACTCTTGGCTAGTTTGTTTGTTTTTTCTCAATTTTGTAGTGATAAACCCTAAAAAGGAGGATCTTTTTGAGTTAATAGAGTCCTTAGACATCCACTAGAACTTGCCCTGCTACCAATATTTGTAAATAGATAGATCATTTTTCTGCTTATAATAAACTCCTTGCTTGAACTAAATAGACAAAATACAGGTTATCACATTTGTTGTCATTGTGCGTTGCTTTAGTGAGAATCACTGAAAGGATGTATCAACAGCAAACATTAGAGAGAACAAACTATTTGATGAAAGAGAAAGATATTCCTGTATTTCAAAGAATAAATGGCTTAATGCTGCTGCATTTTGGCATTCTAATGTGGTATAGTATTTTGTCAAAGTCATGCCACGCTAACCAAATGTTCTTAGGCTTTCCATTTTGCTTTGTCAGGAGAGAAGGGGCTGTATTTTTTTTGGCAACATTTATACCACAAACACTAGACAGATGCAGCAAGAAACTTAATATCGTTGATTTTTGCTTGGAAGGGATATCTTAACTGGGTGATTTTGTTGGCATGTTATTGTTACACCCTTTGAAAATCTTAATTTCTTGGCTCATATTGCAATGAGCTCTGCTTATGTTTCTTTTTTTCCTTTGTCGCTACCTTTCTGAAAATCATTGTTAATTTCCTTTGTTGAAGGCTGAATTCGATAAACTTTCAGAAGACTTTGGCGAATGCCTTCGTGATTTTCGTGCAGTGCCAGGTATGCTTATTAAAAACTACTAAATGCATGATTGGATACTTTTCAGTGCTTGATATCCCTTGATGATTTGGGGTTCCTAAAAATACATTCTTTAACAACTATTCTACTTGCTTTCACTTGATGAACAAATTTTAATCTTCTTTTTCTTTCTAGTTTCATATGGGCTGTAGGACAGCAAACTTGAGATGTTTGCAGTATGTGTATAAACACTATCGATTCTAATCTTGTGGAAGGTTGACTATCTGCTTACCAGTCAAAGAAAAGACATGTTCATAAAAATTATCATTTTGTGTGGGACACTCGGTAAACATTATCAATATCTACCATGTATTACAACAACAACAACAACAACTAAGCCATTTGTCCCAAGTATTTGGGGGTAGGCTACATGAACCAAAAGAGAATTACGCCGGATTGGGCACATGGATCAACTTTCTCCACTCATTCCTATCGAGCAATATGCCTTCACTAAGACCTTTAGCCTCTATATCTTGTCGTATTACCTCCATCCATGTTTTCTTCGGTCTCCCTTGCGCTCTTTTAACTAGTCCTAATTTGATACGCTCTACTCGCCGGACTGGCGCATCTGGAGGTCTACGTTGCACATGACTAAATCATCGTAGGCGGTTTTCTCTCATCTTCTCTTCTATAGAGGCTACGCCTATCTTAGTTCGAATATCCTCATTTCTCACCTTCTCTCTCCTCGTGTCACCACACATCCAACGAAGCATGCACATCTCTGCTACACTCATCTTATGGATATGATATCTCTTTATAGCCCAACATTTTGTGCCATATGACAAAGCTGGCCTAATAGCAGTCCGATAAAACTTTTTCTTCAACCATAACGGAATATTACGATCACATAAAACTCCTGTTGCGCTCCTCCATTTTAACCAGCCGGCGTGGATCTTATGATTGACATCACTATTGATCTCCCCATCCTTTTGGATAATAGAACCCAAGTACTTAAAATGACTGCTCATCAGTATTCTTGACCATCTAGTGTCACTATATTATAATATCGGATTCCATGTTTACTGAATTTACACTCCATATTCTCTGTTTTGGCCTTACGTAATCTAAAACCTTGAGATTCTAGAGTTTGCCTCCATAACTCCAATTTTACATTTACCCCAGCTCTCGTTTCATCGACTAGGACAATATCATCAGCAAATAGCATACACCACGATATCTCGTGCTAAATAGCTCTAGTAAGCTCACCCATCACTATGGCAAATAAGAATGGATTCAATGCAGATCCTTGATGCAATCCAATTGTGATAGAAAAATCACTTGTTATGCCTCCACAAGTTCTGATATTTGCCACTACTCCATCGTACATGTTCTTGGTTATGTCAATATATTTGATGGGGACTCCTTTTTTCATCAATGTCCACCATAATACCTCTCTTGGCACCTTATCATAAGCTTTTTCTAAATCAATAAAGACCATATGCAAATTTCTCTTCCTTTCTCGAAATCGCTCTATAAGTTGACGAAGCAAATGAATAGTCTCTATTGTCGATCACCTTGGTATGAACCCAAATTGGTTCTCTGATATTTTAACATTCTGTCTAACCTGGGTTCAATTACCATTTCCCAAAGCTTCATGGTGTGACACATGAGTTTTATTCTATGATAGTTTGAACAACCCTGGATATCACCCTTGTTCTTATAGAAAGGTACTAGGGCACTCTTCTGCCACTCATTTGCCATCTTTTTAGTTAGTTATATCTTGTTAAAGAGGTTTGTCAGCCATCTCACACACACCTCTCCTAAGCATCTCTGTACCTCAATAGGAATTCCGTCCGGGCCAACAGCTTTCCTTGACTTCATCCTCTTCAAGGTATCTTTAACTTCAGATTCGCTAATCCTGCCCATATAATTACGGTTCATATCCTGGCACTGAATGATACTGTCATCCAAATTTTGAGTAGAACTACCATTGAACAATTTGTCAAAATATTCTCTCCATCTTTCTTTGATTTCTTCATCTCGAACTAAAACCTTTTGATCCTCATCTTTGACTTTGACACACCTCTCAGTCCATAAGTCTTTAGTCTTTCTCTCTCTTATTTGAGCAATTCTATATTTATCTTATTTAACCTCTTTGGTGTCCAACTTCTCATACACTTCTTTGTACACTTTAGCTCTTGCATTCTGAACAGCTCTCTTAGGTTCCTTCTTGGCTAGCTTATACCTCTCAAAACTATCTCTATCATATTTTTCTTTAAATCTCTGAAAGTGTTTCATTTGATCTTAATGACAATTTTTACCTCTTCATTCCACCATAATGTGTCCTTACATGGTGGAGCACCACCTTGCGACTCACTAAGTACATCTTTAGCTACTCTTTTAATGCAACTAGCAATTTTGTTTCATGTTGTATTGGGATCATTTTGGGCTTTCCAATCTACTTTATGTACTACTCGATTTACAAAAACTCTTTGATTATCTTCTTTTACCTGTCACCACTTAATCTTAGGATCAACTTACATTTAATCTTTCTAAATCTCCTTCTAATCCAGACATCTCTAAAATTAAGAGTCTATGCTGAGTTACTATACTCTCACTTAAACTACCTTACAATTCATACAACCTTTATCTACTTTCCTAGTTAAAAAAAAATCTATTTGGCTCGCACTTGATCCACTTCTAAAAGTGATGAAGTGAGACTCTGTCTTCTTAAACCAAGTATTCGCTAAGATCAAATCATAGGACAAAGTAAAATCTAGAATCGAGTTAACTAGTTCATTTCTTTCCCCAAAACTGAATCCTTCATGTACATTATCAAACCCATAACGACTAGTTGCTACATGTCCATTGAGGTCACCGTCTATGAAAAGCTTTTCTCTAATGCGTATGCCTTGCACTATCTTATCTAAATCCTCTTAAAATTGACGCTTACTAGACTCATTAAGTCCTACTTGTGATGCATAGACACTAATAATATTAAAAATCTCCCTACCTAAAATAAGTTTAACTAGTAAAATCCAGTGTTTTAAATGTCGGCCGACATTTCCGAAATGTCGGCCGACATTTCGTTTTCAAGCCCTCACCGCCACGACATCCCCACCCGCATTTGAAATGGCGTTTTAGAAAATGTCGGCAGACATTTTGGGAAAAATCCGATATATCGGCCGACATTTTAGGAAAAACCCATTATGTTGATTGGTCTTAGAAGTTGAAGCAATTGAGAAATTTTAACAATGGATTAGTGAATATATGCAAAATGTTTAAGTTAATTATACATATCCTAAAATATTTATATAGTTTTGCATAAGTTGTGTATGTATTATCATGATAAACATTTTTAAATTACATTATTTAAGACATCTAGGGTATATATTTGTTATCTGTCATGACGTCCAAAATTTACTAAATGTCCCTGAAATATCTCCGAAATCCGAAATTCGACATCCGATTACGACATCCGACATTTCCCTGATATCCGACATTTAAAACACTGGTAAAATCCTATCACCCTTTCTTCTAACCTCCACTACATTCTCAAGTAATTATTTATCTATGATCACACCCACCCCATTACGATTTTTATCTCTACCAGTATACCAAAGTCTATAACCCAAGGCTCTATAATTCTAGCTTTTTCACCTACCCACTTAGTTTCCTGCACACACAAAATACTAACATTCCATCTAACCATAGCATCAACTAACTCTGCTAATGTACCTGTAAGAGAACTTATGTTCCATGATGCTAACCTAATTTTATATTCATGAGCTAACTTCTTTACCCTCACTTGCTCATAAAAGTGTGGGAAACCTTGCTCATTTGACACCACATCCGGGCGCCGATGTGGCGCGTCATTTCTGGATGACGACCTAGCAACTCTTGCCCACTTTTCACTACATTCGGGCTCCGATGCAGCGCGTCGCTCAGTAGGGAACGCCCCAACGAAATTTAGTTCTTGGTTCATATTCATAGTATGTGACAATGTTTTACGTTGGCTGTCACAGGCTTACCACAACCCTTCTCCTTTATCCTGACTTGGGACAGACAGTGAACGGTGCACTGGCGGAGTTATATACCATGCATTTGATGCGCTTAAAATTAACAGATTCTGCCTTAAATAAATGCTGAAGTAGTATGTGCTGTTATATTGTAAAGGGTTACCATGCATTTGATGTCATTTAAAATTAGCAGATGTTGGCACCCAGCCAGTCAGCCAGCCATCCTTAGATTCTGTGCTTAATAAACGATGAGAGTATATGCTGTTAAATTTTCAATTTTAAGCATTTGATGTCCTTAGCATTAAGATGTAGCAATGACTTGTGAGAACACGCTGTTATTTGTCACTTCAAGCATGCGTCTAAATCCTTTATTTGGTTACGCATCTATTTCATGAAGTTTCATGCTCAGTCTCTATAGCGTGTACATTAGCATACCTATTTTCCTTATCTTAATATATCCAATTGCTTATGCATGCAAATTTGTTTTCTGTGGTAAATTACTAGCGGTACTTGTATTCATGAGATGATGAGGGTATTAATTTGAGGATGAAGCACCTACAATCAGCTAACTTGTAATGCCTCGCCCCCAATGGGCACGAGGACGCTACTTCGACGTATATACGCTGGGTTAGAATACTCTCACGTATGTACACTAAGCATTAGTACATGACGAGAGTCAGAGTACAGAAGTATGGTGATAATTTACATTCCAACAATAAAGGAAGAGTACATTGTTATCACAAAACGTGACTTAATATTACATGAATATTACATCACGAGAAGGTACAAAAGTAAGATTACAAAATGTGAAAAAGACTGAAAAATGCTCACGAGCTGCGAAAAGGTGATTCTCTCGAAGATGACAAAAGGAGACTGGCTGGGAAGAGCTCTACTGACGCTCCACTTGCTCCACGAAGAACGCCTGGTCCTCCGCTGAAGGGTCAACTTCGTCTCACACTCCGAGAGCTGGACATGCAGGTTCAGGGTTGTCAGAAGGCAACACAATGAGTGCATAAAATGAAGCCAAATGGCGTGCACAGGTAATCATACGTGTGTAAAACAATGTGTCCAGTGAAGTCATTGAAGTACATGCTGGTCGTAACAAGGCAATCTCAAAATACACATAAAATCAGATATATTGCAGTATTAAAACTCTTCTGATCTGTATTGCACTTTGGCAGGCGTCCTATGCCTTCACTTACAAACAAGGTGAGGTTGGTTGTTGGAAACTGATGGGGTATTGACGAACCGTGTTTAAAGTAGGTCATGTGCAATATTCGGGACCATGATCCATGAGTATCTGGTACTGAGCCAGAACGTGGCTCTAAGCACTGTGACTTATTGTATGCCCAGCATTAATAATTGAGTAGGGTGCCAGTACATCCCACGGGAACTCCTGCGGCCGCAAGTAGAACCCAACGTTTGTTGCACAATGTGACCACTCTAAATACGAAACTATATCGGTATCCATCGGTTTTCTCTATCCCGGTATAAGTTGTATAATTATTATATAAAATGTGATGCGACAAGAGTAACATGCTTGTGACATGATTCCACGATAGATTGATGAATCATGGATTCTCATAAATAAACATGTAGTATAACATGATACTTGTTTGCGGAGTGAAATATTAATTTAGAGTTAAATAATGAAAAATCTACCAAAAAAAGTTAAACACTAAATTTAGTAGCAAAACATCATTGAATTTTCAAGGATAATTATAATAATTTAAAGAATCAATTTGATGAGCATAAGATAGAAGGAACAAGGTTCGCACGACGTTAGGCGCGTACGGAGCTAAGCGCGCATGACGCTAGATGCGTACGGCGAAGCTATGTATAAGGCGAAGCTACGCGCAAGGCGGAGCCAAGCGCAGGCAGTGCCAAGTGCACGGCAAAGCTACGTTAAGCGCGCGGAGAAGCTAGGCGCATGCTTTCTGCAAGGCGGGGAAAGAGTTGGGAAAGCCTGAGGGTTAAAAGATCAAGAGGAGGTTCTCCCCTAATAAGGAATAGACCACTAGGGCCATCCAACATGCAAGAGTTAAGTGATGTTGTGCATAGTGCACGACACTCGCCTGAGGGAGCTTGAAGGGCGGTGAAGATGGCGGTCTTGGGCGGCGGCGAAGCTTCGGTGGAGGGCAAAGGGCTAGGGCTTTAACTCTCTCTAGCTCTAGCTAGGAGAAGGACATGAAGGTGAAGAAAATGGACAAGAGTTTTCTCTAGGAGAGGGTATATATAGGGGAGTGGTTTAGAGAAAAACCATGGATGGTCAATGGTTTTGGAGGGGGAGTAGGTGAGGAGTAGGTGAAGGGTAGGTGAAGGGTAGGTGATGCTAGAGATGATGAACTCTCTCATAATTCCATCCAAGGACTATGATTTCATGAGGGAAATGAAAAGAAAATGGATGGCTAGGAAAGAAGAGAAGTGGGCTAGCCTAGACTTGGGCTTGGCTAGAATGGGCTCAAGTTCAAAGAAAAGAGTTGGGATAAAATCCAATCCCAAAAGAAAATAAAGAAAAAACAAAATAAATTGGGGCAAAAAATTGGGATACGCATTTAGCATGTACTCTGGGATCGAGGTGTTACAATCTACCCACCTTACAAAATTTCGTACCCGAAGTTTCGATAAGGAAGGAGGTGAACACGAAAAAGATTAGGATTGACGATAACAGGATGAAATGAAGATGATGTGGAAAGTTTACCAACTCAAGATATGAAAGATGGGGATAACGTTCGTGGATGATGTCTTCTCGCTCTCAAGTTGCTTCCCTTAGAGTATGCCTGTTCCATGATATCAGTACTAACAGAATAGTCTGATTCTTCAAGGTCTTGACACTCCGGACCAATACGGTTATTGGCTGCTCAGTGTATAATGCAACTCCAATTCTGAATGATCTAACACGTGGCTCTCATCTTTGACATATCTTCTTAGCTGAGACACGTAAAACACATTGTGAACTCCTTCCAATGATGACGGTAATGCCAATCTATATGCTACTTCTCCTACTTGTTCCAAAATCTCAGACAGTCCGATATACCTTGGACTCAACTTTCCACGTACAGTGAATCTAATCACTACCTTAGTCAGAGATATCCTTAAGAACATGTGCTTTCTTGCTTCGAACTCTATCGACCTTCTGTTCATCTCTGCCCAATGCTTCTATCTGTCCTGTGCTGCACGGAGGTGCTTTTGGATGACCTTGACCTTGTCCACTGTTTGGATTATGACTTCTGGTCCCAAATGTCTTCTCTCGCTAACTTCATCCCAGCATAGCGGTGACCTACACTTCCTACTATACAAAGTTTCAAATGGCGCCATTTTAATGCTAATTTGGTAGCTATTGTTGTAAGAGAACTCTGCCAGGTGTAGATGATCTTCCCATGATCCCTTGAAATCTAGCATAAATGCTCCCAATATATCTTCAAGGATCCGTACTGTTTTCAGATGATAAGATGTACTGAACTCCAGATAGGTTCCCAAACCTTCCTGAAGTCTTTCCAAAAATGCGATTTGAATCTTGTGTCTCGGTTCGACACGATGCAGGCTGAAAACTCCATGTAGTCGAACTATTCTCGCATGTACTTGTCTGCCAGAAGCTTTGCAGACTGCCCCACTCTGAAAGGTATGAAGTGCGTTGACTTCGTGAGACGGTCAACAACCACCCATACTGCATTATTTCCCTTCGGACTGCGAGGTAGAGCTGTAATGAAATTCATAGTGACATTCTTTCACTTCCATTCTGGTATCGATAATGGCTGAAGAAGTCCGGCTGATCTCTGATGTTCGGCCTTGACTTGCTGATATACCAAACACTTCGCCACGTATCCGCACGATTTCTCTCTTCATCCCATTCCACCAGAAGTGCTGCTTCAGATCCTAATACATCTTTGCCCCCTGGGTGCATGGAATATGCGGAGCTGTGCGCCTCTGCTAAGATTTTTTGTTGAATCTCCCCTTGAGGTACACAAATTTTATTGCCGTATAGAGCGCGCCATCCATATGTATGTGCACATCTGTCCTCAGTCCAGCTTTTACTTGTTCACTAAATTTCTGTAGTCTAAGATCTTTACTCTGTGCTGCTCTAATTTTCTCCATCAATGTCGGCTAGATCTGAAATGCCATTAGCTGTCCTGATGCACTGGTCCTTCGTACCATCATTAAGTCCAGCCACATCATCTCCTTTAGTAGATCTTTTTGTTGAGTGAGTTGCATATTCATGTAGGCTTCAGGTTTCCTGCTCAGGGCATCGGGCACCACATTGATTTTGCGGGGATGATACTGCAAATCCACGTCGTAATCCGTCATCATCTCGAGCCATCGCCTCTGTCTCATGTTCAATTCTCGTTGTGTGAAAATATATTTCAGACTCTTATGGTTGGTATAGATTGACATCTAGGCCCCTAATAAGTAATGTCTCCATATTTTCAACGCAAAGATCACCAGTCAGCTCTAAATCGTGCGTTGTATAGTTCCTCTCATGAGGCTTTAACTATCTGGACGCATAGGCTATCACATGTGCATGCTGCATCAATACATATTCCAAATCTTTCTCGGACGCGTCACTGTAGATGACCATACCTCCTGTCCCTATGGGCGTTTTCAAGATCAGAGCCATGATCAATTTGTTCTTCAACTTCTCAAATGCGTATGCACATTCATCAATCCACACATACTTTTCTCCTTTCCTGGTGAGCTTGGTTAACGGTGCCGCAATCTTGGAGAAATCTGGCACGAACCTTCTGTTATACCCGACTAATCCAACAACACTCTTAATTTTTGTTACTGATTTCAGAAATGGCTAGTTAATTTATGCTTGAATCTTACTGGGGTCCACCGAGATTCCTTCTCTAGAAACGATGTGACCCAAGAATGCTACGCTCTCAAGCCAAAATCAAACTTACATAGTTTCGCATAGAGCTTGTCATGTCGAAGTATTTGTAGCACGATCCTCAGATGTTTAGCATGTTCTTCGTACTTGGAGTAGATCAAAATGTCGTCGATGAAAATCACCTCAAACTTGTCCAAGTAGGGTGAAAAGACGCGGTTCATTAAATTCATAAAAACTGCTGGAGCGTTGGTCTCTCCAAAAGGCATGACCAGAAACTCGTAATAACCATAATGAGTTCTAAATGATGTCTTTGGGATGTTTTCATTCTTCACTTTCAACTGATGATACCCTGACTGGGGATCCAATTTTGAGAACACTTGGCTCCGTGGAGTTGATCAAAGAGGTCGTCGATCCTTGTTAAAGGGTACTTGTTCTTAATGGTGATGTTCAATTCTCTGTAGTCGATACACAACCTCTTGCCACCAACCTTATTTGCCAACAATACTGGTGCTTACCAAGGTGAAGCACTAAGTCTGATTAAGCTCTTATCTGAATACTACTGTAGCTGTTTCTTCAGTATTGCCAGCTCTGTAGGTGCCATCTGGTACGGTGCTTTAGAAATTGGGGTCTTTCTCAGAATCATATCTATGGAAAACTCCAAAACTCTGTCAGGTGGAAGTCCTCGTAGTTCCTCAAATACATCCAGAAATTTATTCCACACTGGTATTTTCTTATCCTTGGCTTCTACGATAACACAATCTCCTTGGTTCTTTTGTCCAGTGGACGTACATTCTCCATTGAACTAAAACTCTGGTTGGTGTGGTATCTTGAAGGTCACTTTCTTGTCCTGACAATCGGTTACTGCATGGTACTTGCTAAGCCAAGTCATACTTAGTGTCCAGTACGAACAAGTTTGCTTCCAGTTTCCTGTCACATAACTTTATAGTGCATGCTTTGTAAACTTTATTAGTAGTAACTACCCTATTCCGCGTACTAATTTTCCATTGACTTTTCGTATCCTGGAGGGGTATAGAATGCAAAACGGTGATCTACTTAATATGAAACAATGTGATACACCAGAGTCAGAGAGATAAAACGGGGATTGAGTGGACCAAGATTTTACGTGCCAGTACTTCGCCTGATGCCTCAGCCTCCTCGGTGGTCAAATTGTAAGCTTGGCTTCTCTCGCGGTCTGCTCTAGCTCTTGCTCCTCTCTGGCCTGATTATAAGCATGCTACTGGGGAGGAAGTGGAGCCCCTGCCAGTAGGTCCTGGGTTCCTTTTTACTAGTGGTGCTGGTGTGACATTCCCCGTCCACTTGAACAGACAATTACCTACTGAATGATCTTCGGGTCCACATATCAAACACAACCTATTAGCCATTCGGTAGTTGCGTTGAACATGCCAGGGTTTCTTGCAATACCCGCATACTTATTGTTGAAGGGGAGGTTGGAATGAACGTTTGATCATCTGGGCACCAATGGGTTGACTGGGTAGTTGCCCCTATCCATCTGCTGGAATGGCCGCTTCACTGACTTATTCTGCATCTAACTCTTGTTCTTCTCCAGTCCCCGCTCTATATCGCGTGCCATGGTGAGGACCTGAGAATATGTCTTCAATTGTTTCGAGTATGAGAAGCATTTGTATATTAATATTTAGGCCCTGCTGGAATTTGCTGGCCCGATTCTCCTCTTCGGCCACCATGTAGGGCGCGAACCGGTTGAGCCTCAGAAATTCCGCAGCATATTCATTCACGGACCGATTCCATTGCTGTAGTCTGATGAATTGCTCTTCCATCTCTTTCCTAGCGGATGAAGGGAAGAATCTCTCATAAAAACTCTTCGAAAACTGATCCCAGGAGATGGGTTTCTCTAGTCTTGCTTCTTCGGCAAGCCACCAAGTTCTGGCCACATCCTTCAGTTGAATTTTGGTTACTTCCACTTGGTTCTCACCAGGAATCTTGACTGCTTTCAGGAGGTCGGTCGGGTCTATCAACCATTGTTCAGCATTCAAAGGTTTCTCGTTACCAGAAAAGACGACCGACTGCAGTCTTCGAAAGTCAAAAACATTTCCTGGTTTCTGTTCTTGGGGTTCAGTCAATAATTCCTGGCGCAGGAGCTCAGTCTGCTGCTGTTGACTCTCCATCATGCCCTGAAGTATCCTCATTAGGTTGGTATTCTCCTCATTAGAACCATCTCGAGAAGTGCCAGGACTGTTACGACCTCCCCGTCGTTCCATAACTGAGTTGGTCGAAAGGAGCTGGAAGGAGAAAAAAATAGAAGGGTCTCAGGATTCAAGGGATAGATTACCAAGAAGGAATTGATAACATTGTACTTGCGGTTGGAATATATCACCATGACTCGTGCATTCCAGATGCAAATTAATCACTCATTAACCTGCTGACTGGATGTATTGAAAGAAAGAACCTAGGGCTCTGATACCAACTTGTAACGCTCTGCCCCCGGTGAGTACGGAGACGCTACTGCGACGTACATATGCTGGGCTGGAATACCCCTACGTATGTACGCTAAGCATCAGTACATGACTAGAGTCAGAGTACGAAAGTACGGTGATAATATACATTCCAATAATAAAGGTATGAGTACATTGCTATCACAAAACGTGACTTAATATTACATGTATGTTACATTACAAGAAGGTACAAAAGTATGATTACAAAATGTGAATTGAAAGATGCTTACGAGCTTGAAAAAGGTGATTCTCGCGAACTGGATAAAAGGAGATTGGTGGGAAGAGATCTACTGCCGCTCCACTTTCTTCACAAAGAAAGCATGGTCCTCCACTGAAGGGTCCACTTCGACCCACTCCGAGATCTGGATATGCAGGTTCAGGGTTGTCAGAAGGCAACCCAATGAGTGCGTAAAATGAAGTCAAATGGCGTGCACATGCAATCATACATGTGTAAAACAATGTGTCCAGTGAAGTCATTCAAGTACATGCTGGTCATAACAAGGCAATCTCAAACTACGCATGAAATAATGTATATTTGTATTATTAAAAATCGTATGATCCGTATTGCTTTGGCAGGCGTCCCATGCCTCCACTTACAAACAGGGCGTGGTTGGTTGTTGGAAACTGATGGTGTATCGACGAACCGTGTTTAAAGTGGGTCTGTGCAATATCCGGGACCACACCATGAGTATCTGGTACTGAGCCAGAACGTGCTGCTAAGCACTGGGATTTATTGTACGCCCAACAATAATAATTGGGTAGGGGTGCCAGTACACCCTACGGGAACTCCTGCGGCCGCAGGTAGAACCCAAAGTTGCGCAATGTGACCAACCTAAATACGAAACCGTATTGGTATCCATCAGTTTCTCCCATCTCGGTGTAAGTTGTCTAATTATTATATAAAATGTGATGCGACAATAGTAACATACTTGTGACATGATTGCACGATAGATTGATGAATCATGGATTCTCATAAATAAAGATGTAGTGCAGCATGATACTTGTTGGCAAAGTGAAACATTAATTTAGAGTTAAATAATGAACAGTCCACCAAAAATAGTTAAACACTAAATTTAATAGCAAAACATCATTGAGATTTAAGGATAATTATCATAATTTAAAAAATCAATTTGATGAGTATAAGATAGAAGGAACAAGGCTCGTACGGAGCTAAGCGCGCAAGACGCTAGACACGCACGGTGGAGCTACGCGCAAGGCGAAGCCACACGCTTTGCAGCTACGCGCAAGGCGGAGGTAAGCGCCGGTAGCGCTAAGCGCGCAATGAAGGTACGCTAAGCGCGGCGAAGCTAGGCATATGCCTTCCGCAAGGCGGGGGAAAGAGTTGGGAAAGCCCGAGGGCTAAAAGATGATGTAGAGGTTCTCCCCTAAGAAGGAATGGACCACTAAGGCCATCTAATATGCAAGAGTCAAGTGATGTTGTGCGTAGTGCAAGGCACTTGCCTAAGGGAGCTCGGAGGGCGGTGAAGATGGCGGTCTTTGGCGGCGGCGAAGCTCCAGTGGAGGGTAAAGGGCTAGGGACCTAACTCTCTCTTGTTCTAGCTAGGAGTAGAAGAAGGAGATGAAGATGAAGAAAATGGAGAAGAGAATGGTTTCTCTAGGAGAGGGTATATATATAGGGGTGTGGTTTGGAGAAAAATCATGAATGGTCAATGATTTTGGAGGGGAGTAGGTGAGAAGTAGGTGAAGGGTACCGTAGGTGAAGCATGCCCATGCTGGAGATGATGAACTCTCTTTTAAGTCTATCCAAGGACCATGATTTCATGAGGAAAATGAAAAGCCAATGTATGGCTAAGATTAGATTTGCATAAGCAAGGGAAAAGGAAAGAAGAGAAAAAGAGAAGTGAGCTAGCCTAGACTTGCGCTTGGGCTAAAATGGGCTCAAGTCCAAAGAAAAGAATTGGAATAAAATCCAATCCCAAATGAAAATGAAAAAAATAAATTGGGGCGAAAAATCAGGATACTATCTAGGTACGTATTCCAGGATTGGGGTGTTACATAACCTATTCTCTTTTGCCAGCCACATCTCATAGGCTCATGATGCTATTATAAATGTGAAATCAGAAGACGGGTAATATCATTCAGACCTCTATAATCGGCATCAACAACTAGGGCTGCAGCACTACCACCGTAGGTCGTACGCAATCTCAGATAGCGTCCACAGGGATACTCGCCAATGTCACTGTAGCTGGTTCCTCTAGCTGTTGTAGTCATTAGAGAGTGCTGGGGTGCTTCTGATGTTGTCGTAGCTGTAGGGGTGCCGTCGGATCGGATACGGATCAGATATTGTCTTTACCATATCCGTATCCGCACCCAACCTTCGGATACAGATACAAAAATTGGCAGATGTGAAAAAATGATATCCGTATCCGTCAAAATCAGATATTGGATATGAATCAGAAATTAGCGGATCGGATTCGGGTACTAATCGGATATGTAAAAATGGATATGATTACAGATGAACTAAACTGATATACTTATATTGCTTTTTATTTTATCTATAACAATATAAAATGTGATACATATTATGGTATTATTGTGTATATATCAATGCTTCCACCTATCTATTATCATTCGGCTTCTATAACGATGGATTACACGACTTTCGGTGCTAAATCTTGATTAGGATGCCACTGTTGATGTCGAAATACTCAAATTATCTTGTGCTACTCTTTAAGAATCAGATACTTTTCACTATTACTTTTTCACCAATTCAAAATATCAAAATATATTGCCTCATTCCATTGAAGAATAGTCTATTCCATACGGATATTATTATCAAGTACCCAACCTTTGGATATCGGATCGAATATGGATCGTATATTGTCTTTACATATCTGTATCTACACCTAACCTTCGGATACAAATATGGATACGAATATTGATGGATGTGAAAAAGTTATATCCGTATCTGGGTTGGAGGCGGATTCGAATGTGGATATCCGCGAATAATCCGCATACGATGACACCCATACGTAGCTGTCGTTGTTGACACGCGCGCGTGTGCCGGGGGCGAGAGATGGGTTTGATTAGAAAGAGAGGGGAGGGGTGGGGATCAAGGAAAGAGGGGTCTTTTGGAAAGCAAGGGGTTTCTTGCAAAAGTAATCTTCCTTTTATTAGTAAGCAACAACATTAGATGTCAGTTGAGATCTGGCCAAATCAGCGACAGAGGAGAATCCCTGCTATGTCAGTTGTTTTCCTGTTCTCTTTCTCTCTCTATATATAGTTGAGCTAGGCTACCTTCAGAAGTAACAAGAATGTGGGTACTCTCACTTTTTTTTTTGTTGATGCATCATCTGAATTCAAAATCCACAACATTAGATGTGATCTACACCAATAAATGAGGTAGAAACAAAATTTCAAAGATTTTCGTGATGATTTTCTCATTTATCAAAGTAGTCTCAAAATCAAGCAATTTTAAGTCTTTCAAAAGCACCGTTCTTTCTGTCACTTTATGCATAGGTAAATCATCACGAACATCTTTGAAACTTTTTTCCTACCTCGTTTACAAGTAGTAGATCACATCTTAATGGTGTGGTCATTTGGAGCGCTTAAAAACAAAAAATCAAGTCAAATTGAGATTTCTATTTCATGCATCAAGTAGCACAAAATGGACGGCTAAAAGTAGCATGTTGCTAAGATTCATACTTTAAGGCATTCAAATCCTTGATCCTAACCTTTGATCATGATCTAAACACTAAAAACCTTTACATATTAATTTTTATTAGGTTTCAAATATTCTACACCGTTAGACTAACCAACTCATTATTCAAGCCGTCCATTTTTTGCCTATTTGATGTATATGATAAAAACATTTAAAGCACTTGATTTTTTGTTTTTGGGTACTTCAAATGATGTAGATCAACTTGAATGGAATGGATTTTCAATTTATGTTTCATAACATTGAGTTTGAATGGAAAAGATTTCCTTTCAAATCCTTCCCAAAGAACCCAAGTCTAACTCATATATGAAGTGATCTACAAAACTTGGACCAATTATAGAAATTGTGGGATATACAAGGGATTTATTGGAAAGTCAGGGGATGGAGGCATGTGGGTCCATGTAAACCCCTACCAATCAGACCCCTGTGCGTAATGCTCAGTCCAACCCCAAAATGTTCTTGAACCTAGAGATGGGAAAAAGAAAAGTTGCCGAGTCACTAGCACTTTTGCCTAAAAAATCAGGAGTCGTTTCACATTCATTGGCACGAAGCTTCAGGTTAAGCTCCATCAATGTCTAGTAATGCTCTTGTATGAGTCAAACTTGCAGGATGTATCAATTGGAAGTGATTTTTAAGTGTGTTATACAATTGGGATTACTATTTTCCCCTACAGTTAATTTGGTTCCTGCTGGAGATCATGCATACATCTGATTGTTGATCACAAAAAGGTTGATACTATAATGGTAGTTCTATTCTCTTATAAGCATTATTTGGGTAATGTATGAAGAAAACATTGAAAATACCTCACTGTTACAAATTATTTATCAAATTTTTTACCTAATTCGATTTTTTTTCGAACAAAATGTTTTCTGGAGGAGTTTATGCAAAATCCTTCTTTTATTTGAACCATCACATGTAGAAATGTTGAACTATATTATGCATATAGAATAATAACATTCAACTTGAAATATTTAATATTCCAACCACAACCTGAAAGTAATCTATAAAAGTAGATATATAAGAGCTTAAAGCTCTAGAAACCTAAGAACTCTAGATGGTGGCATATTGTCATATTATGTATGATGTATTGATATTTGATAAGGTCAATTGAACAAAGTGAGTCAAGCTATTTATGAAGAGCTTGACTTATTTAATATTTGGCTTGGTAACAAGCATCATATAGGCTTGATAATAAAACTAAGGGCCTGTTTGGTTGCAAGGAAGTGGGCGGAAGTAAGGAAATATGGAAGTATAATTGCTCACTTCCCTAGCTATGCAAACACCAGAAAAAAAAAATTGAGGAAACCCTCTTTCCTTTTCTTTTTTCTCTTTTACACAATCACTTCCTCACTTTCAGGATGCTACAGTTAATTTTATAGTCATGTAAATCTCATTTGTAATAAGTTGTAGCTCAAAACAGTTAATTTTATGGTCATGTAAATCTCATTTGCATTCTAATTACAATCTAATTTTTATTTTTCTTAATTAATTTTTATTTTAATATTATTTTGTGGTCAACTTTGTGGTCGACTTTTTCACTTTCACTTTCACATTACCATCCAAACACTGGAAAAGACATAACATTTTCCAAACCACACTCCCAATAACATCCAAACATCCGGAAACCTCACTAACCAATTCCCAAGTTTCAAAGGGAACTAACTACTTCCTCACTTCCTCACTTCTACCCCTAACCAAGCAGCCCCTAAATGTCCTCAAACATGCCTTTGTCGATCTGTTCAGAAATGGCTTGTTCGGATACATCTCTATCTTCTGCTGTATGCTGATGTTCTCTTGTATAGACCAAACATGCTGGTAAAAGGCAGTATATAGTATTACAGTGCAGTGAAACTGTACCTGGTAGGCATCTTTATAGGATGCATAGTGTCGCATTGCCATGGGATGTACTGAAATTTATTCCTGTTATTTATGATGCTTTTCCACTCTAGAAAATTTTGTCTACAATTTGCATTCTCTTGTGTTTCATCCCCGACCTTACTAACTCCTGATTTTGGTTTATCATTTCTCTCCACTCCGTCATGACATTTATTTAAAATCTATTTCACTTTAATTAGTTTCCAAGCATCTTTTATGTCAAGTATTCTTCTCATGTTATGTTCCTTTTGTGATTGCATTTGAAAACAAACCTGAATTAGCTGCTTTTCTTAGATGATGGGGGCTTTTACCTTGTTTAGTGTGAATCATGCATTGAATTTCATAATTGAGTGCTGAAAGAAAGTGCTTGGATCAGGTTTGAAATCTATAAACATGAAAGAGATTTGGGTTGACAAATATAAGCCCCATTCCTTCGCCGAACTTGCCGTCCACAAAAAGAAGGTTCTTTTTTTCCTGTCCTTTTTGTTAATAGAAAGCTTGCAGCTTAATTGTTGTATTTATTTTGATGGTTGCTGAAGTGTAATTATTTGCTTGCAATTCCCCATTTATTCAGTGTATATGTTGTGCCATTTGTTTTATCTTTATGCTCATGTGAAATAGCAGAAAAACTTTTTTCCATTATCTGGAAGATTCTTCATGACCTTGTCTGTTCAGGATCGCTTGAAGGAAATGTACAGCAAACACCTAAAGCGATCACTTAATTCAGTTAGATGGCAACAAACTTCTACTTCTCCAGTGTTAGATTCGCGGCATTAGGGGGTCCCATGTCGGATAGTGGATGGTGACATATCACAAACATTAAGTAAATTATGGCTGCTATAGTGGATGGAGACTTGTCTTAAATGTAATCTTGACAAGTTCAATATTTATCATATGTCTTTAAGTTGTCTATTTAGTACAAAAATTAAAAATTATATCATCATAACCTAGAAGATAATGAATGTTCATATATGATATAACTGGAATTAGAGAATGTTGGGAAATTTTGTGTATGGTGCAGCCAATAGTGAGAATATAAACACTAAACAAAGCGCGTGCGCGCATATATATATATATATATATATATATATATATATATATATATATATATATATATATATATATATATATATATATATATATATATATATATATATATATATATATGGGGGGGGGGAGAGATTTGAACAGTAGAAAACAGTTTTATTATCAAAATAGAAGAGTACAAATTGTTTACGATAAAGTTCAACCTCATTAATAATAGTTCCTAATAATTCCTCAAATCAATTAATGTGAAGAACAAACGAACAAGAGGATTCCGAATATTGTGCTGATGAACGGCTAAAAACCTACTAAAGCACAACACTAGAACTCACCAAAATCCGCATCTCTCTCTTGATGCCCAAAGTCATCGGAAGGACACACCATGATCACAGTTGGACTAACGAATTAGTAATTAGCCTATTACAGTCCCACATCAATACACCGTCAGAAGCCTATCCGTGTGTGTCTTGATTAGGGTCCACATGGGAGGATTTGGAACCAAATTCTATCTGTTGGAATTACATGACAGCGCATCCACTTTGAAGATTCACTCTATTTGAAGTTGATTTATATTATTTCGAGTGCCTAAAACTTAAAATTTAAACTATTTTAAGTTTTTCTTACCGGTCCACTAAGTAGCCACAAAACAGTCAGAAGTAGGGAATTATGTATTTTATGGTCTAAAATATTTAAAACCCAACAAAGATCAGTGTCCAAGGGTCTTAGATTATTCAAATGATGATCCAAGGGTTGGATTTCCAGTTCACTTTCCCAAATCATAGACCGATAATATACTTTCAACCGTCTAATTTTAGACCATTTGATGCACATTTATGAAATCATAAGCCCTTTGTCTCTAAGCACTTTAATTGATTTGGATCATGTTAAATGAATTGGATCTTCTATTTCGTATGCATAATATCTACCTTTTGAGTGACAGGATCTACACTCAAATTATATTAATAGGCTCCCAGTCAAACTCTCTCGCTCTGTGCGCGCGCACGTGTTTGTATTTAAAGGTGAAGACGCGCACACACTTCACTAATTACCCAAACCAACCCCCGGTTTGACAGGTGCGGGAATTGACCATGGAACCTCACTCATAGGAGTGAGGAGTGTTAGATTTGGCTATTTTTAGATGGATTTGGAGCCAAATCTTTCCTATTCAAATTCAAAGATAGAAAATGGAAAATCCACTCTAATAAAGTTGATCTATATCATTTAAAATGTCTAAAAATAAAAAATCAAATGAATGCCATGCATCAAGTAGGCACAAAATGTACGGTCAAAAGCAAGATATTGCTTAGATCTATGGTTTGGTTCATAGAATTGTTGATCCAAACCTTTGATCTTGATGTAAACATTATGAAACCTTTATATAAAAATTATAGTTTGTGCACATAATTTTTCTTTAATTTCATGAGTATTATATGATAACATAAAATTCTTGAAGCACTTCTCCACTTTAACCATCCCATTTTGATTCTATATACATCTTCCTAGATCTCACCAAATTGACGAATGATTAATCCTAAACAGCAAAAACAAACAGTCTGTGTTATACACTCATTTGCTCCTCACTATTTTGCTAAAGTTATATTCTATATATTCTGTCTTTATTCTACTAATCGTAAATCATTTTGATTACAAAGCTTCTCTTCATCTTTCTATTTTGGAACTTATTCCTTTCCTAGTCTTATCAACTAATATTGTACCATTAGTCAACAACATGCAATAGGAGACTTTGCCCCAAGTATGCCTGAGTTTATCCATAACCAATGCAAAGAGAAATGACTTAATGCGATCGTTGAATTGAGCTTACTATGATATGGAATGGTTGTGTCTCCCTTTTAATCATTCTCACTCTAGTAGCTACTCCATCATGCATATTTTTAATCACATCAATGACATCAACATACTTCAGGATTCTTTTTTTCCTTCCACAACTTACCGCCATACTTAAGAACTGTATCATAAGTTTTTCTAATTCATATGTAGATCTCATTTCTTCTCCCTATATCTCTGTGTCAATCATCCTAGTAAAATAGCTTTCATAGTTGACTTCTGGCAGAAAACCAATGTGGTTTCAAGAAGGTGTTTCTTTCTTAGGTTTTCTCATTAGTCTCTTTGAAAGTTTCATTGTATGAGTAATGAACTTGATTCCAGATAGTTTGACAATTTTGTTTCTCGTTTATTCTTATATATAGGTACCAAAGTGCTAATCCATCATTCATCAAGTATTTTCCTTAAATCACTTAACCATACTAAGCCCGTATCTCCCAGACCCTTCCAACATTCAATAGAGATATCAACATATTTCACCCCTCTTTCACTTTTCATTGTCTTTAAAGCACCCTTAACACGCTAAGCTTAATTTTCCGAGATACCTATAGTTCCTGTAATGGATAGACATTTTTTTCTCTATGTTCTCTTTTGTCATTCTAACTAAACAAGTTATGAAAATAACTCTTACCTTTCTTTAACGCAAACATAACTAAGATAAGCAAATAGAAAAGAGGGGGATTTGAGAAAGATTAAAAGCTACGACGCTATAATTTATTCTTGTTCTGCTGAACGTGGGGCGATATCCTGTTTCCATGCCTCTTGAAGGGGGTTTCCACTATTGCGTCAAAATATTATAACACATATTTCTTTTCCCTTAAGTGAGTAGATATCCAACTCCGTACAACCACTCAGTTCCAAGTGCTACTCTCAAATCATTCACTTGGCGTAGGTGTTGCAACACCACCCACACTACAGTCTGCGTTTAAACCTCTTTACAAGCACACATCTCCACGATGCAATTATTCTTTTTGAAAAAATGGACAAAATGAGAGGATTTTGAAACTATATAAAAGTTGAGAAGATTTGACAAATGTAGATCTCAACAATTGATACACATGATAGAAATGATATGAACACATGATAGGAATGATATTCACCCCTAAATTGCTGCTAGAAATAAATGCACTATTTATATGCCATAAAAAAATATAGCTACTTGTAGTCGGTTGCAACAGTCAACAGCCGGGTGAAAGAGCTCAAATGGCTCTGTTATTTAAAGAACAACTTGCCAATTTCTCTTGAATGAAACGTCCTAGAAGTCTGCTAGAACCGAAACCTTTCTGTGTGACTTCTTCTAGTTTAGCCCCAACACCTGTCGAACAAAATTAATTTCGGTTGGGCAGAAATTCAATATATCTGGCTGAAACCAATGTACTAGTAGGCCTCAAGAACCCTTCAAGGGTTGGCCAAAATGCATGTATGTGAGGACAAATTAACTGCACTGGCCAAATTGTGTCAACAATCCACTATTATGATGAATAACCGTTAAGATCTAAGGCCATTACCACGTTAATAGAAGTCTGGATGGCCATTTACGTCAATTTCTAAGAAGGATAAACAAAATATATGCAGAGTATAACTTGCAGCTTTGAATATATGCATTCTTGCTCGAGTATTTGAGCTCTTAAATCTTTCAATCTCCATACTCGGATCTAATAATCCCAATCTTTTGCTTTAGGTTTATTAGAGTGTGTAAGGGTATTCTTGTATTTTTTTTGTTTATTCATTATCTATATAGAAAGAGACAACCTCAATGTATGGTTAACCAGTCTATTCTCTAAAACCTAACATGCTATTAGAGCGATCCCTCTTCCATCACTACCTGCGCTTCCATCAACCACCATCACCTACTTCTTTAAAACCCTAATCGTCACCCATCTACACCAACTTTTATTTCTTATTTTCCCTTTTTTTTCTTTTTAGATCCAGTGATCTAACTTCGTATCTGTAAAAAAAAAAGTTTTGGTACTGTTCATCGTGAACAATAACCGTGGGTACGGGTACTGTTCATCTCCTCCATAAAAAAGACCCAAGGCACCTTCAAGTTTCAAAACCATAGACATCTCTATGCTCTAAAACTCTAGCCATCATTCATTATCGCCTCCTTTTTTGTCTTTCACTGTCAATTGATGCTGCAGGTGACTCATCAGATGATGTTTCCGGCCACTTCTGTTGCTACTGATAATTTTCGCTTGATTCTGGCATCAATATTTTTGTTGTCTTCATCTATTGCGGGTATCTATTACTACTGAGTTTGCTCTTAAAACCTCTATTTTTACTGAGTTTGATGATTTCTAAAAGCTTCAATTCTACTGATTTGGAAAACTCTAACCCCCAAGTGTATTCAAGGTGGTGATGAAAATTTAACTTTTGCATAAAGGTTTGGTTTTTGTAGAAAACAAAAACCCTTAAAAGGATTATTTTATTCATAAGAGGAGATATATATAGAAGCCAAGGTATAAAGAGGGTACATGGGTACAACCCTATAACTCGACTTAACACTCTCTCTCAAGCTGGAGCATAACATCTAACATGCACAACTTGTTACATAGATTAGAGAACACCTGAGGTGAGGCAGTTTTGGTAAGGAGATCAGCCAACTACTTTGAAGATAGTGTGAACTGGAAAGTAACCACCTTCTTGGTCTAAGCATCGCTGACAAAGTGACAGTCAATCTCAATGTGTTTGGTCCTTTCATGGAATACAGGATTCTGGGCGATGTAAATGGCAAATTGTTTATCACAATACATAAGCATGGGCCCAGGCTTTCTGAAACCAGTTCCATCAGTACATTTTTTTAACCATACCATCTCGCATGCCGTATGAGTCATATCTCTATGCTTAGCTTTTACACTCGAGTGAGACACAATATCTTACTTTTTGCTTCTCCAAGTCATCAGATTTTTTCCAACGAAGGTGTAATACCCAGTGATAGACTTTCTAGCTTCTCGGTCACCAGCATAACCTGAATCAGAGTATCTAAAAATGCGTACATGTCCATGTTTTCTGTACACCAACCCTTTTTTTTGGACAACTCTTGATGTAAGCCAGAATCCTTATCACAACTAACTAAAGAGTCTATGGGCTGATGCCTGAGTCTACTGACACCTACAACAAAGGTTATATCTGGCCTAGTAACCGTGAGATAGATCAACTTCTCAATCAAGTGTATGACTGTCATCAAACTATAAATTCACATTGGCTTCCATTGGAGTGTTAGCAAGCTTGCATCATAAAAGTCTTGTTTTCTCCAGAAGATCTAAAGCATATTTTCGCTGGGAAAGAAGTACACTGTATTTTTGATGTGCAACTTCAATTCTCAGAAAGTATTTTAGACATCTCATGTTCTTGATCACAAAATGACGCTTAAGATACTTATTAGTCTCTAATAGCCCAGCTGAATCATTACCGGTCAGCAAAATGTTATCAACATAAACTGCCAGCACTACGATGCCAGACTTTGTGCGCCGAATGAAGACATAGTGATTTGAGTGACATCGGTGAAAACCAGTACCAAAATGGTAATGCTGAACTTTTCAAACCACGCCCTTCGACTCTGCTTGAGTCCATATATGGCCTTCTTGAGACGCAGACTTTGGTCTCCCCTGAGTAACATAGCTTGGAGGTTGCTTCATATAAACTTCCTCCTGAAGATCCCCATATAAGAAAACATTTTTAACATCCAGTTGGAACAAGGGCCATGACAAGTTAACAACAACGGATAACAGAATTCTGATAGAATTCATTTTAGCTACTGGCGAGAATGCTTCAAAATAATTGATGCCATATGTTTGAGTCAAGGTTCTAAATATCAGATATTGGGATCGTATCGGATGAGGGTTTTTCATATCGGATATCGGGGGGATATCGGGGATACACGTGTATATCGGGCGTTCATATCGAATACTATATAATGAAATAATGATAACTAAAAGTTGGTTTAATGTCATAGATATCATCTACTTAATAAAAATGATGTAATATGCATGCAAAAACAGTAAAAAATAATGTACATTTGCACGCAGTCGTGCAATAAATAAGTTATTTCATATCGGACGATATATCGGGTGACTTATCGGCGATATCAGGCGATTTATCGGCTGATATCGGGCAATTTATCAGTCGATATTTCAAATATCAGTCGTTTTTCTGTAAACGATATGGCGAACGATTTCTCCATATCGTATCAGCAGCAGGTAAAAAAGGAGATATTGGATGATATCTCGGCCGACTCGGCCGATATTTAAAACAGAGGTTTGAGTAATAATCTTTGATAACGAGACTGGCCTTATATCAATCCACAGACCCATCTAGGCGGTACTTTACAGTAAAGATCCAGCAACAGCCGACAATAACATCTTGGGTGCCGAAACCAACTCCCAAGTTTCTTGAGAGGTAAGCATCCATCTCTTCATCCATAGCCTGCTTTCAGGCAGGTACCAATAAAGCCTCTGTATAAGACTTTGGTATAAACTCAGAAGTCGAAGATAGAGCAAACCAAACGAAAAGTGGGGTTAAGGTGATCATAAGAAACGAAATTCGAAATAAGATGATCAATGCAAGACCATTTACCTTTTCGAAGGGTAATGAGAATATCAAAATCAGAGGGAGATGCTGATGGTTGAGGAGGAGGACCGTCTACTGGAGAGGGGTTAGTCGGAACTGGTTCGGAGGCAGGAACTTTTGGGCGATGAGTGTAGACGTTTCTGAAATCCCGAACTGGCTTTGATGTTGGTGGATTTGGAGTTTCTACTGGCGACATTGCCAGAGAAACAATAGAAGCGGGTGTAGGCAACGACATAGACAGTGAAGGAGGAACCGTCTCAGATATAGTGATAGAAACCTGTGGAGATAAATATGAAATAAACTTAAAGAACGTAACATCAGTTGACATCAAATATTTCATGGCGGAGGAATTATAACACCGGTATCTTTTTTATGTTCTAGAATACCTAATAAAGACGCATTTTATAGATCTAGGAGATAATTTATCTAACTCAGGAGATAAATTCTGAACGAAACAAGTACAGTCAGAAACACGGAGTCATGTAAATGATGTTTTGTTAGGATAGAGACAAGAGAATGAAGATTTTTTATCGAGAACAGAAGAGAGCATCTTATTAATCAGATGACAAGCACTTAACACGATATCAGACCATAAATATTTTGAAACACTTATATGAATCATCATGGTTGTAGCGCCATCCAGAATGTCAATGTTTGTATTTATCAACTCCATTTTGTTAAGATGTATGAGAATAAGAGGTCTGATGAATAATCTTATTTTTAAAAAAAAAATAGATACATCTTTTTTTAACATACTTTAAGGCATTGTCAGTACGAAACACACGAATTGAAGTGGAAAACTCATATTTTACTTCATTAAAGAAAAATTCAATAACAATGGAAACTTTTGACTTCCTCATTTAGGAGATACAATCAAGTCATGCGAGAGAAATCATCAACAAAAAGCAAAAAATATCTAAAACCTTTAATAGAGGGCATACGAGTAGGTCCCCAGACATTAGAATGGATCAACTCAAATGCAAAACTATTTACGATTATTTACACGATTCTGAAAGGTAGCACGATGATGCTTACCTAGCTCACAAGACTCACAACCTAAAAAAGAAACAGAGGACTCAACAGGAATATCAGACCGAAGCTTTTGCATCAAAGGATGACCTAAGTGCCATTGCCAGAGAAACACAGAATCAGGCTGATTTGCAACCAAGCAAGTAGGGCTCACTCGATTGTTCAAATAATATATGCCTCCTCGCTCATGCCCGAACCAATCCTCTTTCCAGTCGATTGTCCTGAAACACACAATGAGAAGGAAAAAATATTATTTTACAGTTATTATATTTAGTAAACTGATGATAGAAAAGAGACTATCAAGGAATCGTGGAACATATAGGACATCAGTAAGGGTCAAGGATTGAGTAGACTGAACTACCCCATTGCTTAATACAGATGAATGTGTACAATCAACAATTTTAATAGAGGGGTGGACATTTGATAAATTTAATGAAACAAATTTTTGTTTAATACCTGTTATATGATGAGGCTCCTGAGTCTAATATTTAGGGCTTTTGAGGAGAAGCAACATAAGCGTGCATACCTAAAGCAGATGTATGTCGCTAAAAGATTGTTCTGAGAGAGCTCTAGCTGGCGGACTATCATACTCCTGCGACAGTACAACCGTGGAAGAGGTGGGAATAGCGGATGAAGAGACCTTAGGATTACCACACGGGTTAGGAGGATCAAAATCAGATGCTGTGCCCACTCAGGTCGACCAAATTTCTCCCAGCACTTTTCGGAGATGTGATTACTGTGTTCAGAGTGCCTACATTACCAGGGTCCTTTCTCAGAGGCACTTTGTCTGCCTCCATAAGAATCACGTCCACCTCCAACGGAGCCACATCCTCGTCCTCCAATCGCGACCACGGCCTCGACTTTTGTCATGCCCAGAAACCATGGTAGATTGCTCAATAGATTGTGCAGAGGAAACATTGACTCTAATAGATATCCGCATAACTCTCGAGAAGGTGGCAGTTAACGTGAGAATTCTATCCCCTCCCAGTATCTGACCTCGCACCTGAGATCGTAGTGTAGGACTCAAACCAGATAAAAACTTTGATACTGCTAGATCTTGACGATATCCTCTCAGGGTCGCCGCATCAGTAATAATAGGTTGATGCATTTCTAGCTCATCAGTCAAACCCTTGAGTTCTCTATAGAACTCAAACACAGATCTGTCTTCCTCAGTGTTTTAAATGTCTCCGACATTTCCGAAATGTCGGTCGACATTTCATTTTCAAGCCCTCACCGCCACGACATCCCCACCCGCATTTGAAATGGCGTTTTGAAAAATGTCGGCCGACATTTCGGGAAAAATCCGATATGTCGGCCGACATTTTCCCGAAATGTCGGCCGATATTTTGGGAAAAACCCAATATGTTGATTGGTCTTGAAAGTTGGAGCAATTGAGAAATTTTAACAATGGATTAGTGAATATATGCAAAATGTTTAAGTTAATTATACATATCCTAAATATATTTATATAATTTTGCATAAGTTGTGTATGTATTACCTTGATAAGAATTTTTCAATTACATTATTTAAGACATCTAGGATATATATTTGTTATCCGTCATGACGTCCGAAATTTACTAAATTGCCCCAAAATATCTCCGAAATTCGACATCCAATTACGACATTCGACATTTCCCTGATATCCGACATTTAAAACATTGGTCTTCCTGTTCGAGATCAAACATTCGCTCATAGATTTCAAACACTCTTGAGGGATTCTTCTCATTGCCATACATCACCTTCAGTGAGTCTCACATCTTCTTAGCAGTAGTCAAGAACATGACAATACTACTAATTTTCTCCTCTATACTATTGAGAAGCCATGTCATCACAGAATAATCTCGAGTAAGACAGGTCACATAAATAGGATCTGTAGTAGCAGGTGGAGTTTGAAGGAGGTGAGCTAATTTGTTCTGAGCGTCAATGAATATACGGAACGCCTGCGCCCATAAAAAGTAGTTAGATTTATTCAACTTCACTATAGTCCCCAACATTGTCTTGGGAATAGAAGTTTCAACCATTGGAGAGATCATATTGGAGGAAGAACTTGTAGTGTCGGACATAATATCCAGTTGGATAAATCACCAGTAATCAGCTAGTAAGAGAAACAAGTAACTTAGTTACCATATAGTAACATAGACAGTCAGATTAGCATCAAAAGAAACAATTTTTCAGCCTGAAATAACCAGATCAGATGTAAAAATCTGATTATTGAGTAGTAAACAGATCAGATCTCCCCAGAGAAGTATTATAGAGCATCTAAGTAGCCAGATCAGATGTAAAAATCTGATTATTTGAGAAGAAAGCAGATCATATCTCACCAGAGAAGTCTTGTAAGGCTTCTTTTCTTGCTGGAGGGTTTAGACAGACTTATAGGAGCCGCTGGAGGGCTCGATTGGCCTTGTCAGCAGTAAAGGGAGGGCGTTGGCTTTTTTTTTTGGGGGGGGGGGGGGCTCGACTGGCCTTGTAGACATCAGAGTATAAACTTTGTATTTGTTTTTTATTTTTTTGTTTAGGAAAGCTTTGTTTAGGAGATTTTTTCTAGTCTGTAACAAGCTGAGCATGATTCATATCTATGCTCAAGTTTAAGGGGAAGTTAAGAGTATTCTTATATTTTCTTATTTATTCCTCATCTATATAAAAATAGGTAACTCCAGTTTAGGATTAAGCTGTCTATTATGTAAAGCCTAACAGAGTTGAAGGTTTATATTCATTTACACATACAATTGCATAATCAATGCAACTAAAGGTGTGTTTGGTGTTGTGTGTTATAAGTGTATTCTCCACTTCTAAATCATATAAGTGGCTTTCTTTTTAGGTGCAAATATTTGGTAATCACTTTAAAACCAGGACTTTTAGAAAAGCACGAGTTAGAAGGTGCGGTTTGGATTTCTGGCTTCTCTCATCTGCAGAAGCAAAAAGCCACCATATGATCTCTTCTCTCTTATTTTTTTTTTCTTCTAGCATGAGCTCTCACACAGTCTAACTTCTAACTGGAACTTAGATTTCTTCTATCTACCTATCCGACTTATATAGTTATATTTATATATAATCTGTATCTCCCCCCTCTATTCTTATGCGACCTTGTTCCCACAAATCTATTTCAAATATTGATATTTCTTGATAAGAACTTCTTGAAAACCTGGGGTTATGAGTAGAAGATTATCTGAGAAGCATATCACGTAAGTTGCCTTGTTATTTGTATGCAATGATTGCCAAGTGCCAATAGGTAACCTCATCTAAAGGGTATGATCTGTCAATCAGAGTCCCTCGACATGAATAATATATGAGGAAAAAGTTCAAAGGAAGGGATGAATTGGAAGATCCTTGTAAAACTTCACTTAACCACTCATCGTCACACCCTGTGGATCTCTCATTTCTCTCTTCCTTGACCTTAACCTATCAATATCAAACCCATACTGCTCGAGCCTGCACCAATTAAAAGAAAAACAACAACAATCAGTAGATGTTACTTCTCTACCTCGACTCAATTTGGCCCCGTCCAAACCTACCTGATAGATGTCACTTCTTGATTTCTGGACTCCAAAGTTAGCACAGCCTAGGCCCTCCATATAAATATAAATAGGTCCAAGGTCCATAAAGGAGATGACTTCCCCTAACCAATGTATAAAAGAAGAGATTATTTAATAAGGATGGAATTTCTCTGGTGAATTGATGACTGTAAGCAGGGTTTTGAAAATCGGCCTAGGCCCCCGCCTAGGCTAAGGTGGCCCCTTTGCCGCAACGCTTAGGGCCTAGGCGGCCTCTCTAGGTATTGCTACCGCCCAAGCTTGACTATGCGGGATTGGACCAGCTTAGGTGCCAGCTTCGCGCCTAGGTGCCTGAGTAGATCGCTTTCTAAATTTTATTATTTTAGTTAAGCGGGTTAGAACCCGCTTCGCTTGATATGAGTCAATTAGAGAGGGGCAAATGCCCTAGCATCCACCTTCGAACTGATTCTAGACCCAGTCCACCCTTCACAATCGGCAAGCATCAACTCCTTCGACTTTTCTACACTGGCAAGCGATAGAACATCACGACCTCTAGCCGGTGAATAAAGGTAGAAATTAAAAAATATATCATTTTACAATTTTACATATTTTCAGCTATGAACTATCTTCTTCTCTTTCTACCGCATCCACCAACATCAAAACAAAGCATAATTAAGTAGCTTTATATTGCCAAATAATGTTTCAAATAATAAAGTATCAGCTGATACTTGATTATAGCTCGATAATAGCCATGAAGCTATTTTTAAGTTCCAACTAAAAAAATATTATGAGTTATATGAATTTAGGGCATGAAATTTTTATACTTTTTATGATGTTAATCTTTTTATATGTAATACACCTAAATAAATTTTAAAAATTAAAAATGGGAAAATACCTAATCTCTGTCTATATCTAGCATGGCTCAAAGTCGCGGTCTCAGCCGCCGACTCGACGGACATTGAGACAGATCGCTCTCGGGGGATACACGCAAAAAGCTACATATAAAGCTCGAAAAATTCTGAAAAAATCACGACAAATCTTAAAAATAAAATGTAGACATCAATATTCATGTATCACATGTTCAAAACATATCACTTAGCATACTAAACATAAAGCAAAAGTACACGCGTCATCAGTAGAAACATATAAAATACATGCACAATATAGTAAATTGCACAAAATACATTTATAAATATATGGTATTATAGTCATTTTCAAATTGAATTGCGATGAGGCACAAAATCATCATCGTAATCATCTCCGTCATAAGTAGATAAACGGTACTAGTACTCGTAGATCTCTCAAGTTGTGGTCTGTAGTCATAATCATATCCCACACCATAATGTTAGCTTGATATCAAACTCGACCCCTGCATATGCCTTCAAGACTATAAATCCCTCCATCAACTCTATTGTTGCCCTAATTATTGTCATCACCACCACCACTGCTGCATTACCGTCGTCATCATCATCACCATCTTCACCATCATCACTACTAGAACTGGATTAAATTCTCACATCTTCACCACCACCACCATCACCATCTGCTTCTCTTACACCTCTACTTTTCTCACTACTACGAATACCTTCATTGAAAAGGAAGAACTTTGAAATGACTTTTTCAACTTTTTTGAATTTGTCCGATGAGAACATGCTTTTGATTATTTTCTATTTTGATGGGAACATGTAAGGATCAATTCCTTTAAAAATTAGAGAGATCTATTTAAAAAATTTCTAAATTAAACCAACATCACGCTTCGAAGCCATTCTGAAATTTAAAAAAAGGAATGATATTATTTTTCCTAAAATAAATTAAACTTAAGATTTCTCACTTAACAAAATTAACAACTTAAGAGAGGGAGAGAGGGAGAGAGGGAGAGCGAGGATACAGAGGGACAAATATTAGCAGGGGAGGGAGAGGAGAGAGACAGAGATGGGAGAGAGGGAGGGAGATCGGGAGGGGAAGAGAGACAGAGAGAGACTGGGAGATGGAGAGGAAGAGAGAAACAAAGACAGAGGGGGAGGGAGAGAGACAACGAAATAGAGACTGAGTTAGAGAGACTGGGGGTAGGGGAGGGAGAGGGAGAGGGAGGGGATAGAGAAACAGAGAGGCGGGGAGGGGGGAGAGAGAGACAAAGAGAGCTGTGAGAGGGAGAGGGAGAGGGGGAGATAGAGGGAGAGAGAGACAGTTACCTGGGGATAGGCGGTAGGCAGGTCTGGGCTCATCTGCGGCGGGCAGATCAGGGTTCAGATCTGGATCTCTGAGGTAATTTGTTTTCTTTTTCTTTTTTTTCCCTTTATAACCCGCGAACTTACGGGTGTACAGACGCCTTGGCTTGACTCGGACCTGACTCGAGTCAATTCGGCCGAGTCGGATCGTGACTCGGCCGAGTTGACTCCGAGTCAGGGCTGAGTCGGTCGATTTTGAGATGGATTCTTCGAATCGGGTCTCGGACTCGTCTAGACACCCGCTCGACTGAGTCGGCCAAGTCGTATCGACTCGGCTGAGTCTTCGAACCGTGATGTCTAGTACCCACCTAAGCCCCTAGGCGCTAGTCTCCAGCTCTGGCGCCTAGTGGCCCCTACCGCTTTCTTAAACATTGACTGTGAGAAGATTGTAAAAATGACTCACCAAGATAAGAAACATTCTTTAGCAGTTGCTTTGTCATTAACATAGTTCTAGAGTATTCTTGAAAGGAAATTTAATCCATGACATCCATGGTGACTATTTTATGAACATGTTCCATGTTTGAGTGTTTTAAATTTGCTTGCATAAATTGAACTCCTCATGGATTCAAAGTCTTTAACCATATTTTTTGAGTTAAATCTTTTTGTAAAGGTCCTCGTATGCTTCCTACACAAACTCCTGAATGTACTTTCTTAAATCCAGTATATTAGCAAATTTCAATGAGGAGACATCTTTCTAGCTATATATATTGTTGCTGAAAATATTGTCTATTAACATGAGCAATCATTTCTTTACGTTTGAATTTCAGGTCGATGAAGTGAAAGGATGGTTGGAAGGAAGACTAATGACATCAGAGGTTGTATAATCTGATCACTTAGTAAGATTTAACTCTTCTCCATTAACATGAATAGCTGGAGTTTCAGAAAATACTTTTTTCCCCTTAAAAATCATTGAATCAACAACAATAACCAATAATTATGAATAATATATTATAATCCTGTGCAAAACTTATGCATTTATCATATATTACATTAAAATCCTGTGCAAAACTTATGCATATATCATATATTTCTCTCTGAAAGGAAGTCAAATTAGTGTGTTTAGTGGGATGTCTTGATACCGGATAGGGACAGTGGAGATGCCATGGAGTTGCTTGCTCAAGTAGTCAGTTTTGAGTTTGATACTTCATCCTTAACCTGGCCACCTCAGGGATTCTTCTGTTATAGTCGACTGGTGTATAGTGGACAGGGTTGCGCACCTGAGAGACTATGCAGGTGCTATAAGAGCCTGAAAACCCTCATTAGCAGAAAGAGGAAAGAAAAGAAGAAGAAGAAGACACTAGAAAGGACATGACCTTTATAAGACATGGGATTTGTTGATGATATCAAATAACATAGGGGGGAAAGATGCTGAGAGGCACTGGAAATGATATAACCTATACAATTGAATATGACAAAGTTGGGGCAATTCTTTTACGTGAGTCAAAATTTGGAAACTAAACTTGAGTTTGATCATGGAAGTACTGAACTAAATCTTTTCATATTGATAGATTTCTTTGTTGCTTGAGCATTTAATGCCAACCATAGGACAGACAGGGATTAGATAACCATTACTAAAAGATATAATATCCTCTATAGATCTCTAAATTATGGTTATGGGCTTTTGTATGTTTTCTTGAATGGTCTATAGGCAAGATGTGGTCCAACTAGGAGGCCAATCAACAGGACCACTATACAATGTCACTCCTAAGAACCATGCTGGCAGGTTATGGCCCCCAAAGCAAAAAAAGCCTCCAAGGAAATTAAGGAATCCTACAACGAATGGATCTACCAAATCTGGAGAAAATAGATAAAACGAATCATAATATTCAATTGTTGTTATTTATGGGTCCTGAGATGATATTTTGTGTTTCACTTAGGTTGACTTTCATATTCAGCCACCTTGATGATCGATTTGTTGCAAGTATTGCTGAATGAATATTATATAAAGGCCTAAAGATTTTTGAATCTCTTCGATGTCTTGGTTTTAGTTTTGTAATTGGAGAATGAATAAAATTGTTACTTACTCATGAACCAACTTTCAAAATCCTTCGTGCATTCTAACTTATATGGCCATCTTCTGTTTGGCGTGATATGTTTGTTGCCTTGTTTGTTCATGGCAGGTGACTGATATTTTAGAAGGCTTGCACTAGCCTTTGCTATACCTCCTTCCTTCTTATCTTGGTCCCCTCCTTCCTTTCTATCCCTTAGTTGTCTTATTTTATCATTTTCTTTGATTGCATAAAGTTACTGCGAAATTCAGAATATTTTTCATGCTTTCCAGCCATTACTTTTCTTACTTCTGTAGCATATTCATATTCTTATGGATTTGAGGAAGTCCATCAATAGCATATGTTCAAGTTGCTACATTCTAGATCTCCCTATCAACCAACTGGCATTGCATGCTGAATGGATTACCACTCCATGTTCTTGATCTAGAACTTGGCATCTTCTTGTGAACCGTTGATGTTAGCTTGACAGCTAGGCTAAAAAATTGGTCACATCGTCATGAAACTTCCTTGGCAAAAAGGTGTGCTTCTTTGCTTTTCCCATCTGATTGGGAAAAGGCTGATCAACAGGTTCGAGGTTGAACCAACTTCAAAACCTCCAAAAACATCTTAACAAAAGTGTAAAATGTAATGAAAACTTGATGCTAAGACCTGCATGCAATCTTTTCAAAAAATTCACTGAAAAAGAGTTATCGTATGCATAACTGTATACCTGATGTTGCAGAAGAATCATCTCCAGACAAGCTTGGTGGCAGAGGAATGGCAAAGTTTTGCAAGTGGCAGTGCATCTGTCATATGCCTAAATCAGTGAAAAGGAGAAAGGAGGAGGATAGATCATCGTTTTCTCATAAAATTGGGGTTGGCTAATGGAACACAACTCAGAGTTGGGAAAGACATGTAAAATAATTGATGGAGATGTTTGCCACTTGCTGGTAATTTTATGAGCAAGAGTCCAGGTATAAAACATGATAGATGTTTGACAGGTAGGTATATCTATCTGTTCTGATTATGCAATTTAATCTCATATAACTGAGCAGCCTTCCAAATTCCATTGGATTGGAAAAGAGTCAAGATCAAGATGTATGGTAATAATTTTTGCTATATGGAACTTGGAACCACTCATCTTGAGAGGCAAATGGTATCACATTCCTTTGAAAAGTTTAATTTCAGCATAAGGCACATATACCATTATATAAACTTAAATGATCTAAAGGTATTAAATTTAACTCTTTTTAATCACTTGTGGCCCTTTCACCCACTCGATGATGAAAATCTGAAATAGAGAATGGTTTCCTGGATGAGCAGTAGCGCTGGATGCTTAGTTTCGATAACTGAAAGTCTGCAATGAGTCCTCTGAAAACTTTTTAAGGAAACCATTATAAAATGCTATGCCTTGTTAAGATGAGGTGGTTGTAGAATGAACTAGAAAGGGCTGATAATGGTTCTGAGTGGATGCAAGTGTATTCAGTCTGCACCTCTCTATAAAGAGGAGATAGGAAGTTAAATGAGAAACAAAGAGATCACTAAATAATACAAATTTAAACAGAATGGAAGGTATTATTTTCAACACTTTTTCATTACTCCTTATCCCTGAATCTTGAACACTGTATAATCACTACAATTAACATCTGGAATGACATATTGCCCATATGTACTCAGTTGACCATAAAACTCTGGAAATGGCCAACAAATGTTTTCCTGGGTATGTGATACCACACGTTTGCTTTGTGATTTTCTCTCTCGCGAGTTTGCTGATAGTTGTGGTAGCTAATGATAGATGAATTGTATGAGGTTAAAGCCTTCTGTGATGCCATTTATCTGGAATATAACATCCAGTATTTGCTTTGCTGTTACCTATTGTATTGTTACTTTGTATTCATTTTCCCTATATTTTTTGTTTTATTACAATTTATACTATCCTTTTACACCATCAGTTTCTATATGGTTCAATGACTATCCATTCATATAAATCGTTTGTATTCTTTAGTTTCCATCGTAATCTACTATTCCATGACTGTAATCTTTTGATTTACATATACAGGATGAGTTTGGTAATTCTACTCTTATCATCACTGGACAAGCCGGAGTTGGAAAATCTGTATGTTTTTGTTCTTTAAAGGCTAAATGCTTTCAGGTTATTTGCAGTATTGCCCATATATCAGGAAATACTTCTCAGTACTGATTGTATTCAACCTTCACAAATTGCATAGACTAAGCTCAATAATTCCTTTGAGTACTTTAATGATCCTGCAATAATTATAATAATCCCTTACGAACAATTTAGACTTCAGAGTAAATAATAAACATAAGTGGTGTGGAAATGAGCACTTCACGTAAAAACGCCTCAGCTTGCAATTTGGAAAAGGGTTGATGTAGCTGCTATTTTAACAAGGGGGATGGCCCTGTAATCAAGTTCATTACATATAGCTTTAAGGAATTTAATGAGAATTTATGAAAGCCCACAATGCCTGATGCCCACAATAGTTCATCACATAATAGACTTAAAGTGAGGAATAAGGAGGGAATTCATTATAGATTACTTTCCTTAACGATATGAAGTGCCCCTGGTCTGGCTGTGAGCTTAGAAGATGTTGGTGGCAGGGGAGTATGCTAGATAGTCTTTTAAGAGAAAGAGGAAAGGGACATGTACCCAATGTAGTTACGAATGATATCTGAAATGAAGTGTGCGAATGGGGGCGGCTCCATTGATGGATCTCCTGCGAGAAGGAAAGAACATGGAAATGGACAGATCGGTGTCAAGAAGCTTTTTAAGACACAAATCTGGCTGTCAGTTTGCAGAAGGTGATGGTAGCTGCAGCATGCTAGTCAGCTCTGTTAGGAGAAATCGGAAAGAGGCATGTGTCCAATGTACTTACAAAAGTTTGTCTCAAACACGCGTGGCGCGCGCGCGCGCACACACACAGAGGCCTCACCATAATAAATTCAAATCGTCTGCAATGAAGTTAAACAGTTAAGATTCTCAAGTATTAATTGAATTTCAATTTCATATTTATGCATTCAGATTTTGAAAATAAAGATCCATTTTTTATTAAGCTCCTTAATTCTGTAATGACATTCTTAGCTTTTTTTTTAATGTCAAATTTTAATTGTGAATCTTCAGTTGTATTTCTTGAAACTTTCTAGAGTATTTTACCTAATCGCATGAACTTGTTTGTTAATAAATTAAATATTAACTGTAAGAAATTTATCGAGTATGAACACCATCCAGAGAAAGGGTTTACTTTCTTATAATCTGTTTGCACCGTAAGCTTGTCTAATATATTTGTGCATGTCGCTCTTCATTGCTAGATTGTGTGTGAGTTTTTAATTTCTGTTGCAGGCAGCAATTCATGTAATTGCATCACAACTTGGAGCTGAGTTGTGTGAGTGGACAACCCCCACCCCCACTCTTTGGCAAGAGCATGTACATAACAGTAATTCAGGTATTATGGGTCTGCACAATTATATAATAGTTAATGAACAAATCCAGTTACTAGGTTTATTATCTAGTGACAATCTTCCTCAAATCTTTATAGGATCATACAGGAAATTATTATCCTTTGCGGAATGTTTCACAGACGACAGAAATTCAATCAATATTGTCTAAATATTATGTGCTGGGAGGACCAAATGCACTAATATGTATTCAGATTATTTGCACAAAAAATGTCTATATTAATGTTAGTTTAAGATCCATCATCTTCATTCTGGTCTTTTCTCATGGAGTTGCTACTCAGTGCATGTGTAGGTGTTGTTGCTATTTAGAGCCACATGATAATGGGAGGGCTGAAAACTCACATAAAATTTTGAAAAATGTTTTGGCAGAAGGAGAGAAGGTGGAAAGATTCCAATCGGGAGTTACATTACTGAAATGCATTCATATCTCTTCGTTTAAGACAATCCTTGAATATTATTTAACCACGAGCATGGTATTACCAACAAGAAGGAACTTGTTATATTTTTGTCATGGGGTCATCACAATCTCTATATTGTTTGTTCGTCTATTTCCTTAATATTTCTCTTGATGTATTCATGTTGTGGGATCATCTATATTTCCTATAAGTAGTTGGCATTATGTAAGTTACAGAATCAAGGCCTGCCCACTTTGTTTTCAACTTCTAGCCAACTAAATCTGTACATGTACAGACAATATGTCTACCTTTCACCATTTATGACCACATATTATTCACATGTAACAGTTAGGCTAGACTGGCTAGTTAAATGCAACTATTAATTTGATGTCTGAGATTAAAGCTATCCAAAGGAAATAATTTACTAATTGTAAGCAATATCTTGGTAAGTTGTATATGTTGGCCAACTAAGCACAACGGGCAAATCTAAATAGTGGTCATAGAAACGGAAAGTAAGGAGATTTCTTATGATTAAATGGTTGTAAATTTAAATCTGAACGTGTGGACCTGCATTGTAAGAATAGGTCATACGGCTTATCTTGACTAGAGAAAACATCCAGCTGTATTACCTTAACTCATTCATGTCTAACTGTAGCATCGTTCATTTACTTTTGCTAAGTTCTGCTACCTAGGCTTTGGGGTGGATTTAGATTTTAATCAGACCAGTCCTGATAACTGATAAGCCTAAAAACTAGGCTTATCCTACTTTGGTCAATTACCCAATAAAAGTGCTCACTTTTATATTTTTGGCCAATTAGCCTTAAAGGATATCCCTCTCTGTTTCTTGGTTCAACCTAAGGAGGGCCAATTACCCTTGAAAAATGTTTGCTGTTGGCAATTGGCTTGGATAAGAAGGAAAATCCCAACTCCAACTCTTGGGTAAGCCAGAGATAGGCGACCTCTATGATCAAATGCCATGTCTGCTTGCGTGCTGGCACTAATGTGGCCTATTTCTGCCGCTCCCTCTACTCAACTGAATATTACGATTTTAATTATTTTTAATTTAGAATTCGGTGAAGACGTATGTTTATGTAATTTAGGTATCATGTCTTTTAGGTTTGTAAGTCAACAGTAGGCTTTTAACCTGTAGAGTTCTAATTTTTGCAGTTTTTTTTCCTTTCTGATATTCTCTTAGCCTAACTTCTAAAGTTAAACTAGCAGCCTTCTCCTTTTCTTCAGGTATTGCTTTCCTTTGTTATTCATGTAAGTTAGGAACTTGTGTCATTCTATTTAGTTTGTGGTGCTTTGGAGAAAGCCTTTAACCATTAATCCCATCTTCTGTTGATAGGCTTGACATATATACTAGATAAGAAAATAATAACAACATAATTTTTTTTTTTGAAGTGACAACATAAAATAATTAAATTTAATCAACCTGCTTTGCTTGATTTTTCATTTATTAATGAACTAACTGATTGCTTTCAGGTTGTGTAAGTCAATGACTTTTATTATACCTTGTGTCCAGCAGTTATTTTGCACTGATAGTGGAGGAACTGTAGTTAGATTTCCTCTGACAAAATTTCAACTTTTTCTATACTGATGCTGTTTCTCTTTAGGGAGACGTTACATGTCAAAGTTGGATGAATTTGAGAGCTTTATAGAGAAAGTAGGAAAGTATTGCTTACTCCATCCATCATTCACTGGAGGATCAAGAAAACCTGTCATTGTCTTGATTGATGATCTCCCTGTGACAAACGGAAGAATTGCGTTTGTGAGACTCAGCAAGTGTTTAACAACTCTAGTTCATTCATCTCAGATCCCAACCGTTATATTGATTACTGAATATCATAAAACTGAGTTTGCTGACACCTTGACAAATTACTCGGAAGAGCTTCGGTTGACTCTTGAGAAAGCTGGGGCTCACAAGGTAAAACTTCCCACATAGCAGATAAAGGTGTGCTCTATTATCACATACTGCTCGTATTGATGTGAAATGGTCTAATTATTATTGCATAACAAATAAACGACATAAATTATTATTTTTCAGGTTGCTTTTAATCCTGTTACAGTAAATTCAATAAAGAGAGCTCTTTTTAGGATATGTGAGGAAGAGAAGTGTGATGTGACAGCAGACTGGATAGATCATCTAGCGAGAACTAGTGGAGGTGACATCAGACATGCAGTAACATCTTTGCAATACCTCTGTCTAAGACCTACGGATGCTTCTTTACCTATGTCAACTCTGTCTATGGTCCAATCTGAGGCAAATGTAGACAAGTGTGATTCATTATCATCTCCAAGTATTGCATGCAGTGATGACCTAGATACCAGACAATCTTTGTCATTGGGGTTTGGACGAGATGAGACGCTTACATTATTTCATGCATTGGGAAAGTTTCTGCACAACAAGAGAGAAACTGTTGATGAGCATGTACTCGGTATGTGATTTTTCTGTCTTTAGTACTTCATTATTAAAAGAGCATATAAAATGGATCTTCAAGTTCTTCAAATGGAAGATACAAACAGCAAAAGCACATGAATTATCATATTACCATCAACTGGTATCTGGAAGTACACAGATTTCTTCTGCAGATTCCCCAAGATTTTGCCAGACCTCAGCATTTCTGACACAGACTCTTTTGTTTGTTTATCTTTTACATTTTTACTTATAAATTGTTTTCTTGAAACTTACCTTGAGCCATAACTCCATCAGAGGAAGGTAGGTTGCTACTACCATCCCTATTTTTATGACTTTTCTTCTTTTCAAACCACCCTTCAACATATGTCTGGGAAAATTGAAAAACGTCTCTAGTATGAGGGGCTCTTTCTCTTTTGTTTCAGTTCTATGGTTCGGTTCTATGGTGTTGTTAGAGACAAGACACAGATAGAGAAGGTGAGGCACAAAAGTGTTATTCATGTTGGACCGTTAAAGATGGGGCGCATAGGAGGCCGCACCATTTTGTCATCTAGTCATGTGGATTCTTTGGCTCTCAAATTGCTGGGTAGTTAAGCATGGGTGCCCATGGAATTGTATCCTTACTACTTCTGCATGTATGGTTTTATTTTATTATTGAGAAGGAGCTGGGCCTGTTTTCTCTGTTACCTTCGGGTAAATTTTAAAGTTAAAACTTGGAGATGGATGTATAGGCGAAAATCTTCCTCATGGTATCTCTGCCCCCCCATCAGCCAAGAGTCTCATACCAACTTTTAGATGCGCCTCCCGCCCGGTTTCAACTTTTAGATGCCCCTCCCCCCCAACCCCCAATTTTGTCTTTTGTTGATAATTAGATGCCTGTAGTTGGCATGTTACTGTTTCTGAGCGATAAACAAAAGGAAGGACAACATGGACACTTATTCATTTTTTTATATCATAGTTTGTTGATTGTGAATGATCTTCCTCTTTGTTTGTCATACATCTTGATGGTAAGCTGGTTACATACTGTAGGACAACATTCATTTGTTCTTCAGGAGAAATTGTCAAGGAGCCCTCTTAAGATGGATGCTCCAGAGAAAGTTCTTTCTCAGGCTCATGGGCAATCACGAAATATTGCTGATTTTCTACATGAAAATGGTGAACCACTCAATCTCTCTCTTAGATCTTGATTTTATACTGTAATTTGTTTTTTACTTTAAGGAACAGATCATTTGGAATGTTATTTAGTAATTGATAGGCATACAGAGTTAAATCTTTATTGACTCTAAAGAACTGCATATTTATTAATTATCTGAGGAACTAAAAGATACATTTACTCGGAACTATGGTCAGTCCTCTCCTCTTGTTATAATAGACCATACAAGATCAAATCCTACTCAAACTAGTACAAAATCTTGAAACACTATCTATTACTAAATAATTCTTTACTGTAATTAATTGTCCATTATATCTACACGCCTCTCAAACAATTGTGGGAACATTGAGAGTTTTCTTAACAAAAACTGAAAAATGACTGTTGAAACTGCTGAAGTGTTGAAAACATCTGCTGGAAGTGCTAAAGCCAAATGCTGAAACGGCTGAAAATTGTTGCTGAAAGTGCAAAAAAACTATTGGAAGTTCTGATGCAGACTGCTGACATGCTGATGCTAAAGCTAAACTGCTAAATTACTGATGCTGAACTGCTGATTGCTGATGAAAATGCTGAATGGTGAAGGAGAGTGTTACCATGTGTTATAAGCCCATAATTGCTGCACAGACATCATAATCATGATTATATCATAAAATGCCCATATTGTGGTAAGCAAACAAATTTCTAAGTGAACCATACAGTCCTAAACCAACTTTACTCTTGACCTTCTATCAAACGCCAATTAAAGAAAGACCAAAGCAAGGCTCACCCTTTTTGAAACCAATTAGTTACCTCAGAGAATCTTCAAGTGGGGCTCAGTATATGACTTAATCCTTACTGAAAACTAATTATCATATTCACCCTAAGCACACATGAGCCAAAACTTTTTATTTGACCAACGCAAATTTAAGCTTACACAACTTTTATTGGTTTAGCGAAGATATCATCTTCACAGTAATCAAAATAGAAATTTACTTTGCATGTTCTGCCACTATATCGAAAATGGGTGCACATGCATCTCTAGGTTAGTTATGTTTTTCTGACTGTTGTTCTGTTATTATTTCTACTGTGCAGAGGATATTCTAGCTTTGTTTGCTACTCTATTTACAATGCATGTGTGGGGAAATTACATTACTTGTTGCAGATGTGTCAAATAGACTAATTAGTCAAGAACCTTCTAGAATGATTATGTCTTGTATTTACCAGTTAATGAATGTTAAGACATGTTATAAACATTGGAGTATAATGACTATGATACATCTACCGTGAAGCATCATGTTTTACATTTACTGTCAAATGTGCAAAAAGCAGCTTTAAGTTTAACTTTAATGTAACACGACTTGGGATGCTTAAAAAAATTTTAAATTTGTAATAGGATTTGCATCCGAAAAATACATTAGTTACATTACATTGGTTGCTCATATATTTGATGATATTGAAATTGCTCATGCAACATGATCTCAAGTATGTCTATTGATGTAACAGGACTCCTTTTTAAACTTCTGCAGCTCTTGATTTCATAAGTGATGAAGCAATTGATGATGCCTGGATCGTGACTTCTTATCTGAGTGATGCTGATTTCCTTCTTGGTACTGCTTTACCCCCTACAACTTACCACATGACATCTGAGTTATATGAATCAGACAATCTAGCGCAATCAGTAGCTGCTTCAGTTGCAGCACGTGGGGTGTTATTTGGGAATTCACATCCTTCACCTTCAAGGTATCCAAATTTTTATTCTTATGGCATAGTAGATAGATATGCTGAAGTGGAAATTGTTTCTGATATCTGATTTGGCAGGTGGCACACCATCCGGAGTCCGAGGCTTTGGAAAATTGAGCAATTATCATGGAATATCAAGGTGGATATCTTTTTCTTGAAATATTGCTTCTGATGATACCATACACAAATATTTGCCTAGTTCTACCAAAATGTTGATGTTAAACTGGCTGCAATCAAACAGACAATTAAACTGGCTGCAATCAAACAGACAATTTCCTTGACGACATAGATTTAGATAGATTTTTATATCTTCTGGTGGCATTTCTGTGAGTTTCTTGCACACATCTTCTCCTATAAATGCTACAAACAGATCGAATGCTCTAACAATGGTTACCAGCACGAAAGAAGCTAACTGCATAGGAAACTGACGCAGAACAGAAGGGAAAAAGCTAGGGTTTGTGGAAATTGGGGGGGAAAATTAGAGTTTCGTGCTTCACACTTAGTCTCCCACTCTATGATTACCTGATTCCCCTCCTCCCCGAATACCTCCTGATTACATATGCGAAGACATCTTGCGTGATGTATGGAATTCTTGAGTTTAGATATCCAATATATTTCAGGAAATACGTATTTAGTTGATGTAAAGAAGTGATTTAAGCTTCTTTCCAACATATAGGGGATCCAGAGAAGTGGCAGATTGAGTGGGTGAGAAGAAAGCAACAAGGGCGAAAGTCAATTTTGAGTTTCCTGCTGGAAAAATTAGAAAATTTCTTTTTAGCAAAAAAATGTAAAAATATAAAAATGACAAAATTCAATCTTCTTTCTCTTCTTTAAATATTTAAAAAATTCCTTTTGGTTGTAGAAAATTTATAAAAAAAGAATATCGTAATTGTCTTCTTGTTCCTTAAAAATTCTAAAAATTTCCCATTTTGAGGTTCTTCTTCCTCTTTTTAAAATTCTAAAAAATTTGAAAATTCTTCAAGGTCTTCTTTTTCTTCATTCATTATCGAAAAATTCTGTACTTCATCATATTTATTCTCACTTTTAAAGTTAAAATAAATTCTACAAATCCTAAATTCATGTTTTCTTCCTCCTCCTTTCAATTTGTGCTGTAAATATTCCCAAGTATTAATGATTCTAAAATTTATAATACCCTAAATTTCTTAAGATTCACAAACATGTCAAGCTTCCAAGCCCAAAGGTGAATTTTAGTGTGTGATTTGCTGTCGGTGCCAATGGGAGAGAGAATAAAGAGAAGATGAGAGAGACGAAGGTTGTTGTTGAAAGGTGAAGAGCAGAGAAAGAGGATGTCTCCCACCCACCCAAAATGCTGGGGTTGTCCCGATAGTGATGTGGGTGTAATGATGTCTATATCATGGGGCCTACAGGACAGTTCTGATAGATATGTGTGTGTAATGGTGTATATATCACAGGGCGTTTGGGTGCATATATCGTGGGTCCCAGGTGCAATCGACAGTTCTATCGCGGAGCGCATTTCCTGAAGAGAGACTTTGTGTGGAGCTCGCATACAGAAGGAAAAAGAATTAGGGGTCGGTTGCAAACGATCGGCTACACACGAATTTTAGTTATAACAGTAGATGTTAAAAATTAGGTTTCCAGTGAGAATGTTCTCATGATAAGGCTTGTGAGATTCCATGACGGCCATCAGAGCTAGTCATTAAAGGGAAGACAAGGCTGTGGGAGAGAGGAGGTAGAGGAGTAGAGGAAGTTAGCACAGAGATCGGAAATCAAGGAGCGAGAAACAGCGCATTGGAGCAGACTAGATTGTGCTCCCGGTCGGCCGGTGGGAAGGCCGGTCGATCGGCGTGCACGAACGTGCACAGGTACATTACGGTCGACCGGGTCGACCGTGGAAGGAAGCGGTCGACCGCCCGGTCGACCGACTGACAAGGCCTTAGTCTCGGTTGGGCCTGGTCGACCGTGGCATGAGTCGGTCGACCGACAGGCGCGTTTTAACTTTCCTTTTGGGATTCGGATTCCTTTTCTGGATGGGATTGAATTCAATCTGGGTTTCCTTAAATCTAGGGACTCTGTGGCTATAAATAAGGGCTAGAGCCCTCATGTATTGTATCCCTAAGAATCTCCTCAAGTTTCCCTCTGTATTAGTTTGTATTGATTGTTGAATCAATAAGATCTCTCTCTCTCTCCCTTACCTCGAGGACGTAGGCACGATGCCGAACCTTGTTAAATATTGTGTTGATTACTTTTCTCTGTTGTTCGTTGTTCTTGTTGTGTTGGTTGCTTCTCCGGCTGCATCAAGTCTCCGCCAGGCATTGGCGGATTCCTCAGAGAGGTTGTTGTCCCCTGCGCACAACAATTGGTATCAGAGCATCCCAGGTTCAGCGTGGGATCGTGTGTTGATTCAAGGGCATCAGTTGCTGTTTGGCGGAGATCGTGTGTCGATCTCGGAGCGGCGTTGGGACTGTTTGTGGGATCGTATGTCGATCTCAAAACAGCGTGTAGATTGCTCGAGGAATCAATTTGGAGGAGTAGATTGCTTCGGAAACTCTTCGAGGGTTTCGCGTGAAGGTGAAGATCCTATCTTTATCTAGTTTGTTTTATCTAACTCCGTTTGTTTCCGCATTGCTTTGAGGAATCAGTTGAGAAGATGACTGGAGAAAGTACATCGGTGAGATCTATGAATCCACATCCAAGGATTGATGTGGTGAAGTTTTAACGGCACGAACAGTTTTGGTATGTGGAGGTGTGAGGTGATGGATGCCCTGACGGTATCAAACCTCGAAGACACTCTACGGTTAGAGAAGAAGCGCGCATCAACAACGGAAGAAGATTGGGACAAGATGAACCGTTCGGCGTGTGGCTTGATCAGGTCTTGTTTGACACAAGACGTCAAGTATCAGGTGTTGCATGAGACATCTGCGAGGCAGCTGTGGGAGATCCTGGAGAAGAAATATCTGACGAAAAGTATAGAATCGCGATTGCAGTTGAAGAGTAAGCTTTATGGTTTTTAGATGCAAAGAGGATGCTCCATTAATGAACACTTGAATCGCTACACAAAGCTTCTTACAGATCTAGTTAATGTGGATGTGGAGACCAGTGAAGAGGATAAGGCGGTAATTCTTTTGAACTCTCTTCCTAGGGAAGAGTATGAGACCTTTACTCTTACATTGATCAATGGAAGAAAATCCCTTAACTACAATGAGGTGTCTGCTGCTCTTGTGAGTTATGAAGTAAGGAGACAGGATAGATTGTCTTCTTCAGAGAGCACAACTGCAGAGGCATTGGCAGTAAAGGCAGAAGTTCCAATAGGAAGGGAAGAGATGATCAGGGAAGGTCGAAGTCCAGATCAGGCTTCAGAAATCTGAAGAGGAATCAGTGCGCCTTGTGCAAGGAACTAGGGCACTGGAAAGTGAATTGCCCGAAGGCCAAAGGTAAGAAGGTGGAGTCAAACACGAGGCGAATCTTGCACAAGCGGATGGATCGGATGAAGACTCATCGGTATTCTCTCTCTGTTACTACTCCTACTGTTGATTACTCAGATAAGGCTGAGTGGATCTTAGATACCGGAGCCACCTATCATGTGTGCCCGAACAGGGCCTGGTTTTCTAGTTTTGAGAAGCTACATGGATGTTACACGGTCATGGGTGATGATCATCCGTGTAATATAGAAGGGATGGGTACAGTCCGTATCAAGATAGAAGATGAGATGGTACGAGAATTGAAGGAGGTGAGGTATGTACCTCAACTCAAAAGGAATCTTATCTCTGTTGGCGCTTTGGAAGCATTGGGTCATGTGATATCTGTACTAGATGGTGTTTTCAAGATGATCAAAGGCTCGATGGTGGTGATGAAGGGCGTCCGCCGGGACAATCTCTACTACTTGAAGGGTAGTACGGTTACAGGTCAGGTGAAGACTTCTAGTTCTTCAGATGATAGTTGCACGAAGGTCTGGCAGGTGAAGGTCGGACATGGAGGTGAAAAGTCTTTGCGAGCTCCTGCAAAGAAGGGATCATTGGAAGGTGCTGCTACCTGCAACTAGGGGTGAGCAGAGTTCGGTTATAACCGAAATAACCGACCAAAAACCGAAACCCGAATCCGAACCAAACCGAACCGAACTAGTTCGGTTGGTTTTCGGTTTTGGGTTACAAAACCCGAACCCGACCGAACCGAACCGAACTTCTCACTCTATGTATTACCCCACCCAAATTCAATAGTGAATCATATAGTTCATAAAAAAACAGGTGGAACCTTATCTCATTAGTTCTAGCAATATCATATTTTTATATTGAATATGTGAAAGCCATGTTAAGTACACTATCATAATTGAGAATAATATTTATATTAATATAGTTCTTTCTTTTGTAATCTTGTTAGTAAAAGTTAATAATAATTATGTGAGCTTTGATATAAGAGCCCAAATACAGTGTAAAAGTTTTAGAACATGAAATTTTCAATTCACATTAAGGTTAGGGTCTTTTTCTTGTTTCTAATTTAGGTATTGGATATTTGAGATTAGGATATTTAAAGGATGATAATATAATGGTGATTAAAAATGCAAGAAATGATGAAAATATATGAGCTTAACCGAAAAAACCGAAAAACCGAACCGAACTGAGTCGGTTCGGTTCGGTTCGGTTACTAAGTCTAATCGGTTCGGTTCGGTTTTGAAAAAATTAGCAAAAACCGAACCGAACCGACCGATGCTTACCCCTACCTGCAACTTGGAAGGTGAACACAGTGTTCTGAACAAGAAGAAGGTGAAATTCAGCACCAATACTCACCGCTCAAAAGGTCTTCTTGATTGTGTTCACGTAAGCGTTTGGGTACCTGCTAAGACTGCATCGCTTGGAGGTCACATGTACTTTGTTTCTTTTATTGATAGTTTATCTAGGCATTGTTGGATATATCCCATGAGACAAAGGTGTGAAACCCTAGATATGTTGGTGAAGTGGAGAGGAAGAATGGAGAAGCAGATAGGTAGGAAGATCAAGGAGTTACAGATTAGTAATGTTGGAAGAGACATGAACCAATTCCTATGATTTGGCTAGAACACCCGTATTGCTACTCACTTCACAGAAGGTATAAATGAGTTGGCTAAGAAAGTAAACCGTTCCTTGCTGGAGAAGGTTCGGTGGTGGTTGTCTAATGCAGGATTAGACAACTCGTTTTGGGCTGAGGTGATTGTGTATGTTAGCCATCTCATAAATGGATCGACTGCGATAGGAGGTAAAACTCTATTGGAAATTTGGTCTGGGAAAGCTGTTCAAGATCATGGCTTGCTGCGGGAATTTGGAAGTCCCACCTACTTCAGTGCCAAGGATGGCAAGGTGAATCCGCGAGCAAAGAGGTTTGTATTTTTAGGTGTCAAAAGGAATATGAAAGGCTGCAGGTTGTGGGACCCCGAAAACAAGAAGATCGTGTTGAGTAGGCATGTCACATTTGATGAGACTTCAGTGTTGAAGTCTACCGTCTCTCAGCAGGTGGAGAGGACGGAGATCAAGGAAGTATCGCAGTGGGTGGAGGTTGATCCTACTCCACCATCTCCATTCGGTTCGGTATCAGTGAAGACTTCACCGGATGTGACACCCGGTGGAGATCATGTAGCCAGGGTTGATACTGAATAGGTTGAAGACACTGTTGAGAATGTCGAGTTGTTTGCAGCCATTGGAACCAAGGTAAAACCACGCTCGTGGGTAAAGAAGCATGAATCTCAAGCTTGTAATCGCGACAAGCTAAAGTTAAAGGCCGTTGTTCTACATGATGGTCATGAGGAGGTTCATATGACTCAGCCAGATAGGTTCGCTGCTACAAATTCAGGTACAAGTGCTTGAGCTTGATGGAGCTCATTTGAAATGAATTACGGTTGGCTTGATCCTTTGGGCAAGGTACGTAGGCAGCCGTAATGGCGCAGCTAAATTTGGTGATGCAACCCGTATGAAGCTGTTTGGGTTCTCGAGTTGTGGCCGATTGGAACTTCACGTAGAGGTGGAGAGACTTCACGTAGAGGTGAAGTGTTATGGCTAGTTGGACTTCACGTAGAGGTGAGGTGTTGTGATCTCGATGAACGGTTGAGCTTGCATAGGAGGGGTGTGTATCCAGTTTGTTAAAGCCGATGATGGTGTTCAGTGTGCTCTACTCAGACTTGGTTGGACGATCAGCTGAAGACATGTAGACTGGATAGAGCCAGTCAATTGGAGAGTCAGTATTGGCTCATGATGAGTTCTTTGTGAGGTCATGAAGTTGCTGAGTGAGAGACACGTTCGGTGATCGGCATGTATGGAAGTTCTCCTAAGGTGAAGTGTAGGGAAGGCATGTGTGGTGCATTCCAGTTGGATAACTGAGCTACAGATTCCAAGCCGAGATTGTGTGTCAATTTCGCCAAGATCGTGTGTCGATTTCGTCCGGAGCGCGCAAGCCGAGATCGTGTGTCGATTTCGCCAGGTGATAGACTGGAGTTCGTTGGAGATCGGCTAAGATTTGGGAAATCTTCACCGAGGTGGAGAATTGTGGGAGAGAGGAGATAGAGGAGTAGAGGAAGTTAGCACAGAGATCGGAAATCAAGGAGCGAGAAACGGCGCATTAGAGCAGGCCAGATTGTGCTCCCGGTCGGCCGCCCAGTCGACCGGCGTGCACGAACGTGCACAGGTACATTACGGTCGACCGCCCGGTCGATAGTGGAAGGAAGCGGTCGACCGTCCGGTCGACCGACTGACAAGGCCTTAGTCTCGGTTGGGCCCGGTCGACCGGTGCGGTCGACCGTGGCATGGGCCGGTCGACCGACAGGCGCGTTTTGACTTTCCTTTTGGGATTCAGATTCCTTTTCTGGATGGGATCGAATTCAATCTGGGTTTCCTTAAATCCAGGGACTATGTGGCTATAAATAAGGGCTAGAGCCCTCATGTATTGTATCCCTAAGAATCTCCTCAAGTCTCTCTGTATTAGTTTGTATTGATTGTTGAATCAATAAGATCTCTCTCCCTTGCCCCAAGTTCGTAGGCACGTTGCCGAACCTCGTTAAATATTATGTTGATTGCTTTTTTCTGTTGTTCGTTTCTTGTCGTGTTGGTTGCTTTTCCGGCTGCATCAAGTCTCCGCCAGGCATTGGCGGATTCCTCTCAGAGGTTGTTGTCCCGTGCGCACAACAAAGGCTCATTCACCGTGCGACTCCACGGAAGCATCATGAATGATTCACACTGTTTGTCTTGTTCTACACATCTAAATTAGTTTAATAATGGGAGATAAGTCGTTTCAAAACTTCCTTCCTCTTCAATGCTTGATTGACAAAAAAGGACTGTATAGCTATAGAAACAAAAATACCATTCGAACCATGGGTTAATGTTTTCGGCTTTTTTATCTCTAATTATTTAGACTAGTTTGGATGTTTAGATCATCGTCCATAGGATTTCTTACGCTACGGCCCAAAAAAAATGCATGGTGGACCATTGAAATTGATGATTCACCCCCATTGAATATTTTTTTTGCTCTAAATAATTTGTGGATTAACATTCTTGCGGTTTGAAGATCGTTTGCTCGTCTATTTTGTGTTTTAAGTTTGTTCTACTTGAGAGAAACTGTTTAATTTTTACCACTGTTTTTGGTTCATCATATAAATTGTATATCATGCAGAGAAATAAATTCTAGATCCAGTACACATTTTTTTTATTTAAGACTGTCAGGTTAAACTTATGTCATACAACACACCACTTGCTAGTTATTATTATGCCTTAGTTTATTTTCAGTTTAGTTTTCATTTATTATGAAATTTAGTACCACATTGATTATATTCGAGAGCTGGACTTTTGTGAAGCCTATAAATAGGCCTCAAACTTTTTTTATGGGTAGACAATGAATGAATTAAAATTTTCTAGTTACATTTCATGAGCCATGAGTTCTTGAGATTGGGGTGTGAAGCCCGTGGTGTAAGAGATGTGAAGCTAGTGGTGTAAGGGGTGTGAAGCCCAAAGTTATCTATTTCTTAAATCTTAAATTCTCATTTTCTTGTTTCTTCTTTTCAAAACCTTATTTTCATTTTCCATTGCTTGAAGGTGATTGCGATCCATTTGTTTTACATCAATTTTGGTATCAAAGCTCTTGGTTTCAATCCCCTTCAAAATTTTCTTCTCCCGTCTAAAACCTTAGTCTCTCTCCAAACCCTCGTTCTAGATCAAAACCCTAGATCTATTCAAAAGAAAAGAAAAAACAGGGAAAAAATAAAAAAAACCTAGATCTAGATCCAAACCCTAGTTTTGCTCCCGAATTAAAAAAAACACTAGCAAAATCCCCCAAAATCCTCATCGGAATTCCCAAAAAAAATTCCCAGAAGCCCCTATTCTTCATCCCCTCCCTCTCCTCTCCTCAAAACCCTAACCCTAACCCTAACCCAACTTAACCCGCCGCCACAACCACTCCTTCCCCTGTGCGTCGCCCTGTTCCCTCCTCTCTCCCTAAGTCTGCACTATGTCGCCGTTGCTGCAAGCCGCTGCCCACCTCCCCTTCATCCTTATACTCTCCTTTGTCTCGTCTTCTTAGTCAACACAGTAGCACCAAACGCCGCCGCCACCTGCGCTCCATAATCACTCTCCTGCACTCCTATGGCTCGTGCCGCCACCACGACCTCAAGATCTCGTCGAGCCGCTCTTCCCAGTCTGCTGCTTTTCCCACGCCGCCATCACATTATCTTCTCTTCTCCCCGCCAACTTCGCCGACGAGATCTCCACAAGATCTCCACGAGCTCTCGACAAAACCAACGTCACCGTCGCCTTTACGAGCGACACTCGTAGCCCAACATCCTCACACGACCCCTCTCACTCGTCGCCGTCATTATCGACCAGATCGCCTTATCATCTTCGACAAGATCCTTGTCGTCATCACCTTGTCCCCGTCGTGGCCTCCAACTTCGCCATGTAGTCCGTCACTTCCTCGTCGTAGAGAACAGAAGAGAGAAGAGTAGTGGGTTTGGTTTGAATATTTGGTTCTGAATCGCCCCGAATCCACTCGGTTTTTGATTGTTGGGTTTAAGTTGTCAAACCCGCAGTCAACCCGACCCGCTTCACTTGCAGCGCAGATCCGACCGAGCCGGCGCTGACGTCATGGGCTCCGCAGCTGATGTCAGTGGCTCGATGAGCCTACTCGAGCCGCCAGCTCGAGTCCGAGCCACGACTCAGACCAGTGATTGAGTTTTGATTTTCGGCTGTTTCTCAGCAATGCGGAGTCCGAATCGAGCTATTTTCGATGTGTTGGACTCGTTGAAGACAGAGCTACACAATGAGCAACTATTAGTCTTCGTTCGATCACTCCCACTCACTGTTCGAGAGCTTCCCTGTAAGATTTTCAGCCGTTAGCGTGGAGTCGTCTAAAGACTGACAAGACGTGCTAGAGGGCGAACTACTCATCTTCAGGTTATTTCATATCTTGACCCAATTTTAATTGTTAATTTTTTGCAAATTCTAGAAATTATACATTTATTTGTAGTTTTCGTGCTTAATTGTTGATGTTTATTGATCTCATGTGTTGGTTATTTAGCATCATCACTTAGGATCATATTTTCTCGCATATAGAGATTGAGCTCTTAAGGGATGTAATCTTTTTATTTAGTGCATGCATTTAGTTGCATTTAAGTCTAGGAATTTCGCATAATTATTCGCTTGTTTGTATTTTTTTGCATTGCATTTTGTCCTAGGTTAAGTTGTAAATATGTCTGAGTTTAACACAAGAGTTTGATTGCATCCCCTAGAGTCACGAATCACAGATTCACAACAGCACACTAGAGAGAATAATTATCATGATTGGTGTGAGTCACGAAACACGGGGTCACAATGTTGCACTAAGTAGCGTAATCATTATAATAGGCGTGTTGTTAGGAGAGAAAAAGTCCAACGTAATAGCAGTGTAGTGCTGCCTAATTTTTATGGTACATATGACCCTCGCGAATTTTGTGATTGGATAGCGCACATTGACTATTATTTTGATTTGTATGAACTTTCTGGAACGCGTAGATTCCGATTTGTTTAATGTAAACTAAGATCTGCAGCAATATAGAAAGACAACTAGAGAGAACATACTCCAGACCTATGGAGACGGATGAAATGAAGGAAAAGCTTTAGAAATATTTATTCCCTATAGGTTCTGAGTTTTTAAAGAGCTGTTTTATCTATGTATGGACTTATCTGTTACCGAGTATAAGCTTAAATTTGAAGAGCTTGTATTTAAATGTGGCTTTAAGATATATCTTCCTACTATATATATGTTTATAACGGATTGAGACCTGATATCAAAAGAGATCTGATCTTACATGTCATGAAGTCTGTGAAAGAGACGTTTATTTTGATTTTAGAGCTAGAATTGTTCATTTTTAAAATCAGAGAGCAGTGTTCTATGTTTTACGGATATAGACACTATTCCTAAGAGTGCACTTCGATCAAGTGTTCTAATTGTGGAGAATTTGATTCTTATGATTACCAGTGCCCCTTTAAGAGTCAACATACTGATAAAGTGCAAATTGATGACGTTGATTATTCGAGGATTGTCGAGAATGTTCACATTTATTTTGAGGTTACTAGTATTGTTGTCGATGAGATAGTAAAGACTAGTACACCCTTACTTGATGAGACTCATTCATGAAGATAATACTGGTGACGTTTAGGATGCGTTAGTTGAGTTTAATACACTCATACATGATATCGATGTTTCATAGTGATACTAGTGATTCTGAGCACATATTAGTAGAGTCTAGTACGCCTGTACGGGTTGTTTGGTATTCATTTGCCATACTATAATAAAAGGACGAAACTGAGCATGAGACAGTTGATACTAGCGTCGTGACATTTAGTAAGTCACATGAGTTCTCTCGTCGAGGTTGTAGTTATGTGGTTGCTTCTAACTATCTCTTTTAGTGAGTTAGTGAAATTTTTACTGTGGTTCATCATGATAATCCAAGTGTTTCTTCTTTTAGTGAATATTTAGAGTTATTTTCTGAATGTGATCATATTTCTGTTGGCTTTAGTGATAAAGTTATCTGATGTACGTCCTCCTATGAAATTCATATATTTCTTTGTCTTATCTTTAGAAGTTACACCTAGTGAGTCTGACGCATTGCATTTGCCTGTTACACACAGTGTTTTAAATGTCGGCCGACATTTCCGAAATGTCGGCCGACATTTCGTTTTCAAGCCCTCACCGCCACGACATCACCACCCACATTTGAAATGGCGTTTTGGAAAATGTCGGCCGACATTTCGGGAAAAATCCGATATGTCGGCCGACATTTTCCCGAAATGTCGGCCGACATTTTGGGAAAAACCCATTATGTTGATTGATCTTGAAAGTTGGAGCAATTGAGAAATTTTAACAATGGATTAGTGAATATATACAAAATGTTTAAGTTAAGAATAACTATCCTAAACATATTTATGTAGTTTTGCATAAGTTGTGTATGTATTATTTTGATAAGAATTTTAAAATTACATTGTTTAAGACATCTAGGATATATATTGTTATCCGTCATGACGTCCGAAATTTACTAGATGGCCCCGAAATATCTCCGAAATTCGAAATCCGACATCCGATTACGACATCTGACATTTTCCTGATATCCGACATTTAAAACACTGGTTACACATGATGAGATCTCTAGACAGATAGCAATTTGCAATGATGACTTCAAATTTGTTGTATATTTATATAGTATTTTGTAGGAATTTACAGTTAAAAACATGGTAATGGTTACGATTCACTCTGTGAGTCAGTTGCTCGCTCGATGCATATGTCCTAGAGTTTTGAGGATGATTACTTTTATTGCTGATGAATTGGATTTTCCATGGGACCTTCGTATCAGTTTGATTTTTAATAGAGAGGATTCAACTCTGTCTGCTGCATGTGCCTCCTTAGATCTATTATCGACTACAGTTGATCTATTACGGTGGTCAGTCCTATCTGCACCACCTTGGTTCGAACTTGACGCATGACCGATTGTTCTCCAACCACCACCATGGCCCAATTGAAATGCTTCGTTAGGGGAGCTCTCATTCGACAAGGTCGAGTTTCTCCCACCCCGGGAAAATAATGAGGGCATCACACCAGTTGCTAGTTATTGTTATGTCTTTGTTTATTTTCAGTTTAGTTGTTTTCTTTTATTATAAAATTAGTACTACATCAGTTATATCTGAAAACTGAACTTTTGTAAAGCCTATATATAGGCCCCAAACGTCTCTTATCAGTAGACAATGAATGAATTACAATTTTTCAGTTAAATTTCTTGCCATGAGTTCTTGAGATGGAGTGTGAAGCCTGTGGTGACAAGGGGTGTGAAACTTAAAGTTATCCTTTTTTTAAACTCTAAATTTTCATTTTCTTGTTTTCTTCTTTTCAAAACCCTATTTTCATTTTCTATTGTTTGAAGGTGATTGCGATCAAATTGTTTTACATCAATACAATTTGCAGCGGTAAATGACAATCATTCTCGTACAAATTAAAGCTTTAACTGTGTTTCCAAGTGGATATTGCATTCCAGTAACTTACATTTATGCCTTTTCCATCTTTAATGTCTTTTCTTTTCGTTTGATTATGTAGAATCAGATGGCCATTGAGAGATTTGAGGACATAAATAACTGCAGTTTGTACAGTGTATCCCACAAAGCCTTCGAGTATGGACCAACAATCAAATGGCTCATATCAAAAACCTCTGATGTTCACCACATGCCCCCTGAAGACATCTGGTTGAACAATCAAGGTATAGATGATCATTCTGAGTGGATGGATCAAGAAAAGGATGACATTTACTTGGAAGAAATTGAAGAGGATGACATTGAAGATTGGTAGACTTTATTTCAGTTCTTAAATGGTATTTATTGCATACCTTTTGACAACCTTAATCTGTATATTGTAGCTGGATGTGATGCTGCTCCAAGAAGGAACTGTTTTATCTTAGTGAAATTTTAAGTAAGCTTTGCATGTAGATCAGAAAATTAGTGTTTGGAGAAGCTAACCAAAAGTTCAGCAATGCATGATTGGGTGCAAACTCTTTCAGCTCCTGAATTTGGGATGATTAGGATTTATAGTGTGTCAAAATGATATGCCTGCACATGCAGATTAGAATGAAGAAAACGAGGAAGAAAAAGGTGAGAAGGGTAAGTGTACCTCAAGTGGTGATGCATGCATTATTAATTTCTCCACTCAATGAACTGCACATTCTAGCATTTATGTTTTGGATTAACTATTACTTATTGCGAAAGTTATAGAAAAAAGGATGATGTTAGATGCAGCTGTGGAATGATAAAATTTTCTTCTAAGACTCCTTGCACTTTCCATGTGGAGAGGAGCCTCTTGGTTCCCTCTTCAACTCCATCTTGCTCCAGGTATGCCCTTTTCTGCTTTGCAGTCACCTTCCCAAATTCATTATTTTTTCTTAGGTATTTTCTGAAGAAAAAAATTTTCTTAGGAAATTAATGTGATGGCAGAAAACTGTGCATTCAAATCACAAGAACTACAGTTCCTCTCTAAAATACTGCAGTGCAGCACTTCACTTAAATGTTGGTGCTGGCTTTGATGATTGCAGTTTGCAGGGAACCTGTGCAAGTGCAGTGTTTCTCTGACGTAGAACATGGAATACAGTGCTCGAAGAAGCCCTCTTTAGAATTTGTGAATTATATTTTATCAGACCCCATTCAGGCAAATAGTACAGCTAGGCGTGGCTGTTGGGGCCACCCTCCCCGATTCGCCCTGTGTGATTACCTGTGTCGCACAGGGCGAATACGGGTTTGCCCTGTTCAGGGAGGGTCCGGCCGACTCGACCCGTCCTGTGTAAACGACATGGGTCAGATTTGTTCTGTGACGAATCACGAGAGAATCCGGTAGGGGAAAATTTCCCCGACCTTGTGTGTGTGGAGGGAAAATTAAATAGAGACCCCAATCTTATTTTTTTATTTTTTTTTAAAGATGTGGCACCCTCTGACTAGTCCACAACGGCTTTTTTTTTGAGCCGTTGTATGTGCAGAGGAGAGCAGAAGAACTTGGTTATAAGCCAACTTTAAAAAAATATATATTTATAACCCCATCCCTCTTAATCTCTATAAAATCTCCTCTTCATTCACTCTCATCTCACTCAATTCTCAGCCCTCTTCTCTTCTCTTTTATTATAAATCATTACCATTTTCTTACAATTACAAATTTTTTACAACCTCTATTATCATTTTCTTACAATTACAATTTTTTTACAACCTTTAATATAATCTAATGGAGCACAACTGGAGTACTGGTGGTAGCTCATCCGAAGTCGGTGATAGCTCTTCATAAACACACAATCTTTCCTCTTCCATACCTTACACTGATGTCGGCGGTAGTTCATTGTCTCCATATGTCGGCTATCCATCATACAGCTATGGTCTTTCAACATCCGGTTTTGCTCCCTATACGGGTGTGCTCACTATCACGTGTCTTCGAACTATACAATTGATTGCAGTGACTTTGCATTCTATACATATGACGCATATGTCAATAATAGCGGTACAGGTCGGCATTATATTTTCTTCTATCATCAGTATTCTTCATATTTTTAATTTTTAATGTCAACATCACAAATGCATGCACAATCTTTGGCTTCCTTTTTATTAAAACACAAGAGCAACATAATACACAATCAACACCGCATGACACTGTACTTTTACAACCACAAAAATCAACTAGCATAACCACTAAAAGAAGAGCCAAAACTTCTAAAGTGTGAAATTATTTCCGAAAAAAAGTCATTGGTGGCAGAAGAAAGGCAGAATGTAAATACTATAATTAACTTTTTGATCATAAAGAAGGATATGGTACAAGCGTTCTTTCTAAACATTATGACAAAAGGCATGTTAAAGATCATGGCTTATCACGACAACAAGCACAAATATTAGCATATTTGGGTACGCTCTCCACTTGGAGATATAAATCTGAAGTAAATAAACACAAATTAGCTGAATTTATTGTTCGAGCAAAACTTCTATTTTTTTTTTTTTTTGAATCAGATGCACTTATTGATTATCTTAAATTTGTTTTGCTCCTGATTATAAGAGAATTAGGAGACAAAATATAACAAAAAAAATTGAAGATTTATTTGTAAATAGAAAAAATATTTTGAAGGGTCTTTGTACTAGTGATGCTAGACAAATTTTATTAACTTTTGATATATGGAAAGTCTTAATCTTATTCATTATTTATGTGTTACTGCCCACTTTATAGATGATAACCGAGTTTTACAAAAATGTATTTTATCATTTTCTAAGTTTTTTGAGAAATATTCTGCTACAAATGTAGCAAATTCTATTTTTCTTACTTATAGAAATTATGGTATTGAAAATAAAATAAATATTTTCTATTTTTTTTTATAATGCTAGTGAAAATATTGTTTCAATAAGATAATTGAAAACAATATTAGATCCGATTTTAAATGGTAATTTTTTCATGTTAGATGTGTTTATCATATATTAAATTTATGTGTACAAGATGGTTTAAAAATCTTAGACAAATATATTTATAAACTAAAAAAATTATTTTACATATAAAACACAATGGTCCTAGGAGGCAATCTTTTAAAAGTTATTGTCGATAATGTGGATTAAAAGAAAAGCGAAAACTCATTAGAATTCAAGTTATTATATAATTAAGGATTGCCTTCCTTATAAATAAGCAAGTTAATTTTTTATAGTAATGAATTTTCATCTTTTATATTAGTGATGAAGAGTGAAAATTGTTTGAATTTTTTTTTTTACTATTTAGAAAAATTTGAGACTACCACAAAAGCACTTTTTGGCACATATTTGTTGGCCCAGAGGCCTTCCACTCTAGTTTTGATAATGATTAACTGATGTAGTTATAGTTTACTAATAATCTTGTGATATTTAGTTTCAAATATTTAACCAAGATATTAGTAGGTGATTAGCTTCAACAAAGGTGTTTTGGAGCTTTCACATGGTGATTCAAGAGCCCGAGCGTCAAAGTTCATATCTAGCACTCGTTGGAGTCAAGCTCGGTGGATCACGTTTGGATCGAGTCGACTTGGAGACGGCGCTCTACAAGAAGACCTCGATTTGTTTTAGAATAGTTAGTTTAGATCCATTGTTAAAAATTAGATAGTGTTGTATGCTCAAGTTCACAACACACACTTGTTTTAAGTTTCATGTTTATTGGTTTTGGTTTTGGTTTTCGGTTTAACCGATCTTAGTTTTCATGAATAGATAGAATCAAAATAAGTTTACATGGTTTAATATATATTAGATTTGATCTATATACATGTATGCTTCATATTCTTAGAAAAGCTTATTTTGATAACCTATTCATGTATTTGGGTTTTGTATTTAAACAAAACTTATTTTCGGATTTAATGTCAAAAATATTGATATATATCTCTTTCATGTATATTGGATTCTATCCATATACTATATGCTTCAAAGTTGTTTAAGTATCATGTTTTTGTATTTATATGTGTTTTGGAAAAATCGGATTTCCATTTCAAAAATCTAAGTTTTGGAAAATACAGAATTTGGTTTTAGGTAAATTTTCCAAGTCACAAAAATGGTTCAAAATATTTGTAACATGGTTTGATTTTTACTCAAACATGTTTGGATTTCAAAGATATAACTAGAACCTATTTTTGTAGAATTTTAAAGATTTTATGGGATTTATTTGATAATAAAAAGACTAGTTTTTCATTCCCATAGTTGCCAGGCTGGCTGACTGCCGGTCGACCGGGCCGGTCGACCGACGTGCACAGAACGTGCACGCAGCCAAGCTGGGAGGCCGGTCGACCGGGTCGGTCGACCGCCAGAGAGCTCTGCTCTCTGGAAAGCCTCCGGTCGACCGGGTCGGTCGACCGGGCAGAGAGCTCTGCTCTCTATAAACCAGCTCGGTCGACCGGCCAGAGAGCCGTTGCTCTCTGGTTCTGGCACGGTCGACCGGGCGGTCGACCGGAGGGCTCAACGGTCGATTTTTTGACCGTTGGCCGGTCGACCGGAAGGCCAATCTGGGCCTTTTCTGCTGCCAACGGGCAGATTCCAAATGGGGTATAAATATCTCCCCATTTGAGTTGTTTCTTAACAAGTTTTCAAGAGCAAAATTTTAGATCTTTTCTAGTGTTTTAAGAGCAAGTTTTTCAAAAGTTTTTGGGTTAAAAGATCAATCTTCATTTGTTTTTAAAGTGTTTGATAATTCAAAGAAAATAGTTTTTGGGAATTGGTTTTTGATCTAAAAATTCTATATCTATTTGGAGATTTTCCCAAGTGATTTTCTTTGTTCAAAACACTTTGTTTTTCTCACACTTGAGCTTATCTTGCTATCCTATCTATTAGGATCTTTGTTTTGTGGGAAAAGAATTAGTTTGTGGTCTTTGTGATCACCAAGTTGTAAACCCTGCTTATTTGTGATATCCCTCTTGTGTAGAGGTTGATTATTGCAGTGGTGGCTTTGTGCCCTATCCCTCTAGTGAGAGGTTGATTGGTTGTTTGGCTTTGTGCCCATCCCTCATTTGTGAGGTGATTGATTTGTATTGGATAAGTGCCTACCCCTCTTGTATGAGGTGGATTTTGTGTTGGTTGTGCCTTGCCTCTAAGTGTAGAGGTTGTATTTGTTGGAAAGAGGAGTTGTGTACTCCCAATTGTAATTGCCCCAAATCCTCAGTGGAGGTTCCCTGTGTGGGAAGTCCTGTGTGGACGAGTTAGTGGAAATCCTTCTGTGTGAAGGCAGGGACGTAGAGCTGTATGCTCGAACCTCGAAACATATCTTGGTGTTTGCGATTGATCCACTTTCTCTAACTCTCTCTTATTTTGTGCCTTGCATTGATTCATATTGTCATATCATTCTTATATTCTTGGTTGTGTTTGTTTGTGTGCCTCACTTGTGTTTAACCACGAGAGCTTCATATAGCACCTCAACTCTTATTCCAGAGGAATCAAGAGGAGTTAGTCCAGAGCCCTTCACCGGGAATTCGGCTAAACTCGTTGGTTACACTAAGTGTGTTGCAATTAGTTTTTAATTTCCGCATTTTATTCATTAGATTAGCCGTACACCTATTCACCCCCCCTCTAGGTGTATTTTCAATATTATCCGTAATGATCTTAATGAGATTGCTCAAGTATTTACTGCATATAGAGATGATGACAGCCTTGAAAATGTTGCTCATGATATGGAAGAAAAATTTCAAAATAGTTTGTAAATATGCCTTTTTATTTTACTTAGTTGCAATTATGGATCTTAAAATTAAAATAGATAATTTAGAACTTTTAATATTTATTTTATTACATGTTTAAATTATGAATAAGATGTAGATAAATTACTTTTAGAAATTAGAGCTCTTCTAGAAGAAATGTACTTATTATACAGAGATGAGTTATTTTCCCCTTCTTCTTCTGAAGTTAGGACACCAACGCCACCGCAAACTTCTTCTACTAGTTTAGGTAAAAGATTATCTAATTTTAAAAGTTTACTTTTTTTTTTAATATTAGAAAGAAACACTTTTCAGGATTAAGTACATTCGATGAACTTAATTTATATTTGAACACAATGCCTACTGAAATAAATGAAAGTGATGATGGACCATGAGAAACATTTGACGTTTTGTCATGGTGGAAAGATCAGAAAAGATAATTTCTTATTCTTTCCATCATGGTCCGAGATATACTAACACCTCCCGCCTCTACAGTAGTGTTCAAGAGCACATTTTCTGCAGGTGGTAGAGTTTTAACGCTCCGTAGGAGCAGATTGATGCTGAAGCATTTGGAGATGATTGTTTGCTTAAAAGACTGCTTCGATGCAAAAAGTTGCAAAGAAAGAAAAGTCATTCTAGACGAAGATTTTGTACAGGACGAAGATGAAAAGTAGAGAATCACCAGAGTAGAGAACCACCATAGTAGTTTTTCTATGTATATTGTTTGAGATGAGTAGCTTACTATCTGATCTGATATTCTGTCAAGCTCAAAGTGAAGAGTGACGATTAAGGTCCTCTCCTCTTCCTTTGATACTGAGAGATAAATATTGAAAAGGATAGTAGCTTTTTTGTAATTTGAAATTGAGTTTTTCATATTAATAAAATAATTTACCTTACAAAGAAGGCTTGTAATTTGTGTATTTCAATTATAATATTTTTTTGTAATTTTTTTCCCAATTTTTAAAGTTTCTCTTTTTCCCTATTTTTTCAAAAAAAATTTGTAACTTATAATTTTAAAATTTAATGGCAAATTCGAATGTTTAAAAAAAAATTAATAAAAAAAGCCGAGACGGGTCCAACCCGTCTTGACGAATCCGGGTAACGAATCGGGTCAAGAGACCCGATTCATTTTCCGCTGCTCTGACCCGTCTCGTTGGATTCGTTACAAGACAGGTTGAACCCGTCTCGCAACGAATCCGTCAATTCGTCCCGTTAGCCATCCCTAAAGTACAACATTATTTACCTCAACCGCCGTGATACTATTTAAAGATACACGGAGAGAAAGTGTTCTTTATTTTCCTCTTCTGTTTTTCCCTCTTGTTTATTTAAGGCATGAAGCCCAGGGAGAACAAAGTTACAGGATATATAGCGTGCAAGCTGAGGTGTTCTTTTTTTCCCTCTTGCTATCCATGACGCATCCATCAGCAAAAATGTGAATGTGCTGCCGGAATTGTTCTTGGATCCAATAGAGAGAGGTGTTACAAAAATCACACTTTTTCTCAATCGATAGGCATCAGAACGGGGTTCTGGTGGGTGTTTTTACCATCACAGTTGAGCTGCTGCCTTCAACAAGTGAATAATATTTGGTTGGCCATGGCCAGTTCGCAGACAGTGGCATTTCTCTACTGGGTAATTTAAATTCTGTCATAACCTTTTGTTTGACTCCCAATAGAACAGCTGATGCGTTCTGTTTTGAATCTTTTGATGCATTGTATTTCAAATTTCAAACCAGCAGCATATTTATTCCCTTGCGATCTGTCCTCACGTACAAATATTTGAATTCCAAACCGACAACATATTCTCTTGTGATTAAATTCTCATTTTATTTTAAAACGTTATCAAATACTATATTTGAAAACTGTACTTTTTCACTGATATTTTCATATTAACAATCAAACACTTTAAAACTTGAGTAAAACTCTTTTGCAGAAAAATTTTGATATGAACAGATTGTGACTGGATGGCTTCCATCATTATGAGATTTTTCTCTCTACAAATTTCAAGGCTTAGAGTCATAGAAACCAAACCTAACAAAAATAAGCCTCCCAAATTTTCTTTCCATGAGCACACAATGGAGCCGTAGACATCTACCTTGAGCATTTCAAATGCTTAGGAGAACCCGGTTGAAGCCAAACAGGTCATTAATGAAGCCCCTGTAACCCTAAGCATTTGAAATACCAACTATAGCACCATTAAAGATCTGTTTGAAATATAGGGGCTGCTTGGATTCAAAGAAATGAGCAGAAGTAAGGAAGTTGGGAATTCTCACTTCTGCTACCATCCAATCCAAACGCCAAAAAAAGAATATGAGAAAACCTCTTTTTCTTTTTTCCTTTTCTTTTTACACAATTATTTACTCTCTTCCAAAGCGCGGCAGTTAATTTTGTGGTCATATAAATCTCATTTGTAATAAGTTATAGCTCAAAACATTAATTTTATGATCATATAAATTTCACTTTCATTCTATTTACAGTCTAATTTTTATTTTTCATAATTAATTTTTATTTTAATATTTTTTTTATTGTCAACTTTCTCACTAACACGTCCACATTACTAATCAAATACTAAAAAAAATATAATTTTTCACTTCTACTTTCCGCCTATCAATCAAATACCGAAAAAAATGCCGCCTATCCAAACCGCCCCCTACTTAGTTGTATACTTTTTTTGCCTCTCTAGTAAACAATGTGTGACTGCATGAATACAGCTGATGCTACCTCCGTGCTAACTTTCTCCAAAATGGAATGAATCACAAATGAGTGTTGGAATTGAAGAATATAAGTATGAATCTTCGAGTTGAATTATGGCGAGATCCGTTGATCGAATCAATTGGATGATGGTTGGAGTGTGTTCTCCTTCCATTGGGGATGAACGTGATATATTCACATGTTCAATTCCGACTTCGAATGAATGAGATATTCAAGTCTAAAGATTGCCTAATTCAAAGTCTAAATGGGACTAAACTGTTGGAATGCCAACAGTTGCGACTGTTGGACTGCCAACAGTTGTGACTATTGGGTGCGTCAGTTGGGCAGCCAACAGTTGTGACTGTTGGGTCGAAAGGTTGCAACCTTTCGTTGGGTTCAGACCCGTTGGCCCCTCCTAGAGCGCTATTCCGGATTCTCAATTGGAAACACACCAAGTAAACAACTCTCTCTTTCTATCTGAGTTCTGAAGCAGAAGCAAGCCTGCGTTCTGAACTGGGAAGTAGAGTTCCACAGCGACTTCCAGCGAGAAGTGGGAATCTGAAGCGACTTCCAAAGGAGATTCTGCAAAATTCGTTCTGAAAGAGGGCTTAGAAAATTCAACAAATTCTTTTATAGAATTGTTGTCTGAATTTAAGACTTCTGAAGAAAAATATTCTTCAACCTTCCTTCGTCCTCAACAGTGGGTGCTACTCCAAAGTAGAGGCAAATATTCATCCGAAATTTGTCCTTGTACCGCTGCTTCAACGATCCTGTGAAGGTACTGGTTGACTACGGTTCGACCGTACGGTGATTTGGTAGTGCTATCCAAATACCGTGAAGGAGTGTTGTATCTTGGGAGACCAGCGTCCATTATCCCGTTAACACCGGTGTGGGGGACGTAATTGTCTTAAGGAGATTCGCTCTAAGCGTACCTCACTCCAAAATACTGTATAAGTGGACTAAGTCCTTTATACAGGGGATATACTTTACAGTACATCGAGACTGATTCAGATTCAGTCTAATTGGTGTTTAACCAAGGAAATTGAAAGGTGGTTCTTAAATTAAGGAACGTTCTATTGAACAGAAAACCTCCCACCTGATATTTGCCGACCTGGCCAATTAGATTGTTGATATCTCAGTGATCTTGATTAGTTGTCAGATTGATTCCTGTTAAGCAGAAACCAACAATCTTAAGACAATTAGCGTTTCTTACTTCTGTTCTGCTTGAACTTGCAGAAGATGTCTGAGACTAATCAAGATAGCTCTAACAAAGCACCATACACTCCTCAGCAAAATGGAATTGCTGAACGGAAGAACAGAACTTTAAAGGAGATGGTTAATTCCATACTCGTAAGTTCTGGAGCTCCGCAGAACTTGTGGGGGGAAGCTCTATTAACTGCAAATTATATTCTAAATAGAGTACCCCACAAGAAACTTGGTCTTATACCATTTGAGTTATGGCATGGAAGGACACTTTCCTACCATTACCTCAAAATGTGGGGGTGCCTTGCAAAGGTGCTAGCACCATTACCTAAAAAGACTAAGTTGGGAGCAAAAACTACGGACTGCATATTCATAGGCTATGCCTTGAATAGTAGTGCCTACAGATTTCTAGTTCATAAATCAGAAATACCAGATATTCATATAAACATGATTATCGAATCTAAAGATGCTGTGTTCTTTGAAGACATCTTTCCATACAAACGGGAAATAGATAAGACTTCTGGGAAAAGAACACATGAGATGGCGTTCAGGGACGAAAGTTCCGAGGAACCAACTGTTAATGCGAAAACTGAACCAAGAAGAAGTCAGAGATCTAGAATCTCAAAATCTTTTGGTCCAGATTTCATAGCATACGCTATTGAAAGCGAGCCTCAAAAAGAGGCTATGTCAATTCCAGAAGCACAAAATGTTATATATAACGGTAAGTCTAGACATATTCATCGTAGACATAATACCGTGAAGCAGTTGCTCTCAAATGGAATTATCTCTATTGACTTTGTATCGTCAAAGGATAATTTAGCGGATCCGCTTACTAAAGGTTTAAGTGGAGAGCGTATAAACTGCGCATCGAGGGGAATGGGTCTAAAAGCCTAACCTTACCGAGTCAGCTTAATGGAAACCTCACTTAGCGACTGGAGATCCCACGGACTAAGTTCAAGAGGAAAAACTAGTTATGATTGACTCAGCAAGTAAGCACTTGGGAGCTTGACTCCAATCCATTCCTAAGGTGCATATAAGTGCTTTTCTACAAGTGGATTAAGAATAAGCTTAACGCTTTTAATGATGCCTATATCTTATTACTAAACAATTGGAGTAGAGTAGACTACTCTTAATAGGTCCATCACCTATGTGAGTATAGAGTTGGGTCGGCTCTTTGGGAATTTCTATGGAGGCTGTTATTCCCTAAAGATACTCTCTGAAACCAAGAATGTCCAGGGCCAAAACGGACACAACCGAGAACCAAAGTTAATTTGGAAAGTCACTGTGTGAAGCTTGTTGACTTGGCTTACACTAACGGCTAACAGTTCAAGACCTAGTTCACTGATTAGCCAGTAAGTCCGATAAAGGTTTCGCTATGGAAGGTTCAAGACCTAGTTCACCTATCCTTATGCAGTTTCTTTTCTCAAGTAACTTTCACAATAGAGTCAGTCTCTTTGTGTGTCATTTCCTTGAATCTCCATTCATTGTGGGGGATTGTTGAAATTGAAGAATATAAGTATGAATCTTCGAGTTGAATTATGGCGAGATCCGTTGATCAAATCAATTGGATGATGGTTGGAGTGTGTTCTCCTTCCATTGGGGATGAATGTGTTATATTCACATGTTCAATTCCGACTTCGAATGAATGAGATATTCAAGTCTAAAGATTGCCTAATTCAAAGCCTAAATGGGACTAAACTGTTGGAATGCCAACAGTTGCGACTGTTGGACTGCCAACAGTTGTGACTGTTTGGTGCGTCAGTTGTGCAGCCAACAGTTGTGACTGTTGGGTCGAAAGGTTGCAACCTTTCGTTGGGTTCAGACCCGTTGGCCCCTCCTAGAGGGCTATAAATAGCGCTCCGAATTCTCAATTGGAAACACACCAAGTAAACAACTCTTTCTTTCTATCTGAGTTCTGAAGCAGAAGCAAGCCTGCGTTCTGAACTGGGAAGTAGAGTTTCAAAGCGACTTCCAGCGAGAAGTGGGAATCCGAAGCGACTTCCAAAGGAGAGTCTGCAAAATTCGTTCTGAAAGAGGTCTTAGAAAATTCAACAAATTCTTTTATAGAATTGTTGTCTGAATCTAAGACTTCTGAAGAAGAATATTCTTCAACCTTCCTTCGTCCACTCCAAAGTAGAGACAAATATTCATCTGAAATTTGTCCTTGTACCGCTGCTTCAACGATCCTGTGAATGTACTGGTTGACTACGGTTCGACCGTACGGTGATTTGTTAGCACCGGTGCGGGGGACGTAATTGTCTTAAGGAGATTCGCTCTAAGCTTACCTCACTCCAAAATACTGTATAAGTGGACTAAGTCCTTTATACAGGGGATATACTTTACAGTATATCGAGACTGATTTAAATTCAATCTAATTGCTGTTTAACCAAGGAAATTGAAAGGTGGTTCTTAAATTAAGGAACGTTCTATTGAACGAAAAACCTCCCACCTGATATTTGCTGTTGATATCTCAGTGATCTTGATTAGTTGTCAGATTGATTCCTGTTAAGCAGAAACCAACAATGAGTTGTCAGGTCGGTCTGAATGAGAGCAGTTGACATTTTGATTTATGGGCTTTATTCGTTTAGCGGCTTTTTGTTTGTCCAAAATCTCAAAATGAAAAAAAATGTGTTTAAATGTATTTTTTGAAAGAGACAACGAAATATACCTGTCAATGGTTTTCTGCCGCAATGAAGAGAAAATCAGAGTAAAAAAATACGCAATAACCAAAAATTTCCCAAAAATATTTCGATCCAAATCATGCTCCGAAATATTTTTGGCTAAATTTTAATTGGTCTCACAAATTCAATTTTCCATGAAACAATATTGCTATACTTTCCCATTGATTTCTTCTCCGTCAAGACAAAAAGCAATATAAACAAAAACACGAGCCCAGACGTAAGCCCCAACTCATTTTCCCCTTCTAATAAAAGATCCTCACACACTTTGAGAAAATTTTCAACAGACCCCACCCATTCAAGTTTCCATTTGGAGATTTCAGGCAAACAAACAGCCTCTTAATAACGAACTTTATCTAAAAGATCATGTAACAACGGAAAGAGAGAATGTTCTATGCCGTTAGCTCAGCAGAGAAAATGTTCTATGCTGTTAGCTCAGACTAAAAGAGAGTGTACTTAAATTTAACGCAAGTTACAAAACCAAGGCGCTGAAACGGACAAAAACAATTAGATTTTTAATTTGAACATTTATAAATTGCAATTTCCTCAACGCACAAATATAGCTTGTCATTAAAAAAAATAAAACAAGAAATAAAAAAGCAATATTGTCACATAAAAATTTAATGGATTTTAAAGGTCATTATACCATAAAAAGATTACTTAAAACATTACTAGTTTCTCCACACATAAAACCAAAATTATACATGTGTGGCCCAAATTCAGTTAAGCATAAAATTGAATAAAAATTTAATCCAATTTGCTTAACATGCCTTGATTACAAAAACGTGTGCCTCAAATTCATGTCACAATCAATAAATAAAAAAACTAAAATTGCATAAGGACATCTCCAAAGCGACCCTTTATTTTTAAAGAGTTGCTTAAGAATATACCAAAATATTCCCTCAATAAATAAAGGGTTGTTTCCCCACTATTTTAAACAAATTAGTTTTTTAAATATTAATTTTGATGTTAATAAATTATTTAAGAATAAATTATTATTTAACAAAAATTAAACCATTAGAATTATATGAATGTTTTTGGATTTAATTTTAAATTAGTTTATTTTAATATAATATAATAATATTAAATTTTAGTAAACAAATACTTGTTAATCTATTTAACCCATCTCAAAAGAACTATAAACATAAATATAAAAATTAATTATACAAGAAAAATATGATAACAGTAAACTAAAAAACTGATAGATCTATTTAACCCGCGCCAAAGAAACTACAAACAGGAATACAAAAATTACATTACACGAGAAAAATATAATAACAATAAACTAAAAATCTAGTAGGCCCTTTTTGTGAGAAAATATTAAAACAACTACAAGCTCATCATCTTCAAAAGAACGAGAGCGAGGAAAACACAAAGGCTCGATTGCCGACCATGCGCTCATCAATTACCTCTAGACTTTAGAGAGGTAACTCTAGAGTTTAGAGAGAAGGTAACTCTAGACTTTAGAATTACTTTTCTAACAACCCCACCTATGGAGTCTTTTTTTAGAAGATTTAAGTGTCATAGGAATCTATTCCGTCGCATTATCAATAGAGTAGCAGAGCACCTTGTAAAAAGTAACTAATACACATCATATGCTAGCTTATGAAACATCGATAGATATTACTTATAAATATATTAGGATTGGTGAGTCAACAATAATAAAATATTTAAAGAGACTTTATCAAGCTATTATAAAAGTGAGATTTTGTTAAGCTATTATAAAAATTTTCAGAGAAGAATACCTAAAGTGCCCCACACCAAAAGACATTACAGGTTTGCTAAAGAAAGGTGAAGAGAGAGAGTTCCCAAGAATATTTGGTAGTTTTGATTTCATGTAGTGAAAATGAAAAAACTGTCCAACTACTTGGGTAAGAAAATACTCAAGACGTTAAGAAATGCCAACAATTATTCTAGAAACAGTAACATCGTATGATTGATAGATATGTCATGCTTATTTTGAATTATCAGGATCTAAATATTAATGTGTTACAGTCAGCAAACTTATTTGACAAACTAGGTAAATTATACTATCTTAAAAGAAGTTTATGTTACTGATTATTATTTAACTGATAAGATATACCTCAAATGATCCACTAACTCCAAAGTCCAAAGAAGTTGAAAAGATGTGGAGCGGACATTTGAAGTACTTCAAGCATGCTTCGCTGTAATAAAAATAGTATCACATTTTTGAAACACAAAGAAAACCCATATGATATTAATTCTACTCAACTTTCATGTGCTGAAGAGATTAAAATATATCCATATAAAGAGGGTTTGACACATTTTTTGGAATGCGAAGAAACCCATATGATATTGACTCTAAGATGCTGATGATATTGGAGCGTATCCATATAAAGAAGGGTTAGCGATGGTCTAAGAAAATTTCTAAATAAAAGAAAACGTGGAAGGAAACGGTGAGCAGCATAGGGCGAAAGCTTCCGGCGGCCACTGCGAATGTTTCTGAAAAACATTATTTTCCCACAAATTATATTTAAATCTGATCAATAAAACCATCAAAACAAAAAAAAATGATAATTTCTTAACAAATGAATAATATTCTTCATGTTCTAAAAAGAAAGAAAATTACAAAAATTAAAATTAATACAGTTACAAGAAGAAAAGAGTTTATAAAAAAAATTAGAATTAGTCTCAGACATCCAAGGAAGGATATAAAGCAGCATAGGCTCTCAAGCCTGGCGAAGGCGAAAGCTTCAGGCGGCCACTGCGAATGTGTTGAGAAACAAGCCTTTGGATTTATCATCATCGACTTGCCTAATAATATAAGAAAATTCGCAAAAAAAATAAAATAAAATAAAATTAGAAAAAGAAATTAAAATTGAGTGGATCAGAATATCTGGCTTGAATTTTCTGCTAGATGGAAGGAGAAAGATACAAAGAGCGCTCATTATAATCAGAGTCGATCATCTGGGGAAAGGATCATCACACCCACCTTACTCAAATCAATCTCACAAAATCAAAAGAAAAAAATACAAATTCAAGTCTTTCATAAATCAAGAAGATATCAAAATATCTCCTACAAATTTTGGAAGAAAAAAGACATAACAAGAAAACGATTAACCCTAACAACTTGAGCGACGGTAGAATTGCGGAAGCGGTGATTGGTATTTATAGATGAAAATAGAGAGAGGAACGCCGAATGGAAAACCCTAGGCTCACGCATATCCCTTGTCTAAGACATCAACGGCTATTAATTTGCCACGTAGATCATTTCTCGTTTCGGAGTTAGAAGGTTCTCGAATATCAAGTCCTCGTTGTTTATCCGACGAACGGATCCCGAATACTCTATCGTATCTTCGGACCGTAACATGACATATTAATATTAAATAGGGTAAATCACCGAAAAATATCATGAATATCACACATTTTCAAAAAAATGTAATAAATTATCATAAAATTTCAATATAATTTTCACAAAACTGCTTTGCGTCAATCTAATGCCAAGAAAATAGTCGCGTGAACATAGCACGACACTTTTATCACTCAAGTGACCATTTTATTAATATTAATTTGACACATTATATTTTATGAGATTATCGCAAAAAAAAAAAAAAAAAAATCCTATGCGCTTTTCAAGTTCTTGAGGCTAATCATTTTTGTGTTCCACGTAAAAGGCCTGACCCGATGATCTTAACAATCCGTTATTTTGTGTCTTTTCGTCTTTGAAATTCTGACTTCACCACTGCACAGTAAAATTAGCTATTTTATCAATATCTTCACAGACTTTGGCTTATAGATATAACATTTATTTTGATAATATAGAGCAATGTCTACAGGTGAAACACCATTCTCATACATGCATGGCACCGTAAGATTAGGTATTATATCAATATCTTCGTAGATTCTTGGCCTATGGATATCACATTTATTTTGATAATATACATGCCAGAGGTTGTTTTAAAAGAAAGTGGACAATTCAAGAAAATTTTCATGGCTGCCTGGCTAATGGCAAAGTTGATAATTCATCCTAATTTAATGAAATTGTTCATTTTGAAAGCCTTATTCGTTTGGCGTGTTTGGTTGCAAGGAAGTGGGCGGAAGTAAGGAAATGTGAAAGTATAATTGCTCACTTTCCTATCTATTCAAACACCGGAAAGAAAAATGAGAAAACCTTTTTTCCTTTTCTCTTTTCTTTTTTACACAATTACTTCCTCACTTTCAGGGTGCTACAGTTAATTTTGTAGTCATGCAAATCTCATTTGTAATAAGTTGTAGCTCAAATCAATTAATTCTGTGGTCATATAAATCTCACTTGCATTCTAATTATAATCTAATTTTTATTTTTCTTACTTAATTTTTATTTTAATATTATTTTGCGGTCAACTTTGTGGTCAACTTTTCCACTTTCACTTTCACATTACCATCCAAACACCGAAAAAGACATAATATTTTTCAAATCACACTTCCTAACAACATCCAAACACCAGAAAACTCGCTAACCAATTCTCAAGTTCCTAAGAGAATTATTACTATTTTCTCACTTCCACCCCTAACCAAACAGCCTCGACATAGTTCATGGTAGGGCGTGTTTAGTTGTAAGGAAGTGGGCGGAAGTAAGAAAATGGGGAAGTATAATTGTTCGCTTCCCTATCTATCCAAACACTGGAAAAGAAAATAAGAAACCCCTTTTTCTTTTCTCTTTTCTCTTTTACACAACTATTTCCTCACTTCCAGAGTGCTACAGTTAATTTTGTGGTCATATAAATCTCATTTGTAATAAGTTGTAGTACAAAACAGTTAATTTTTTGATCATGTAAATCTCACTTGCATTCTAATTGCAGTCTATTTTTTATTTTTCTTAATTAATTTTTATTTTAATATTATTTTGCGGTCAACTTTGTGATCAACTTTTTCACTTCCACTTCCATTTCCACTTCCACATTACCATCCAAACACCAGAAAAGATATAATATGTTTCAAACCACACTTCTCAACAACATCTAAATACCGAAAAACTTACTAACTAATTCTCAAGTTCCAAAGAGAACTATTACCACTTCCTTATTTCTTCACTTCCTCACTTTCACCCTTAACCAAACAAGCCGTATATTGACATGATGCATGTTTAATGATGGAAACAATGTTTTCTCAGTTGTTTCCAGTGGCCACTTTTACTTTATTAAAAAAATTATTATTTTATATAGTATTGAAGGAAGAAAAAGTACACTATTCCATGCTGAGTGTGTTGAATGGGCCCGCCAATGGCTCGGGTTTAGGGTGGTTCGAAACTTATCAGACCCTGGTCCATTTAACTTATAGGTATCAGAGCCGCCCCGAGTACTCGTGGGTCCAAAGTCTTTGTTCTCATGCCCATCCCATTACTTCACGGGTCCAGACCCGATTACCCGACCCAATAACAAACAAATGCAAAAAGTCAAGCAAAATTCAATCAACAAATACAAGTATTAAGAGTCTACAACATTCCAAATAAGGCATATTAATATATTATTATTAATTAAATGGGTACAGGTCTTAATCGGATATGGTTCAAGTAAAACTAGATTCAACCCGTTTATTAATTAGGTAATTACAGTGGCAGGATTCAAAAGAAGAGGGCACAAAATAATATTCAATATGCTTATCACTAATTAACTAATTATTAATTAATTAATTTTAATAGATACATAATGTACATCCAACATGCTAGATTTTTTTTCAAATTAAAAAAAAATCAGAAACTTTCCCTATTAAATTCAGAAACACAAATCAAGTAAAAAAACCCCTAGCTATCTCTTCAATTAAACAAACACAGTAACAAAATCAAAATCAAACTAAAGAAATTTCAAAAAATAATAAATAAATAAATCAAATTCAAAAGCTTATAAGGCCGGGTGAATCGATCAAGCGGTCTCGACATTGTACCTATCTGACAGTCAAAACTACCATAAAACTGTTGGCTCAAAGGGCCCATCACTCTAGTTTTGATGATGATTAACTCATGGAGTTATAGTTTACTAATGATCTTATGCTTATTATTTAGTTTCAGTTATCTATCAAGATCTTAGTAGGCGTATAGCTTCAACAGAGGTATTTTGGAGCTTACACATGTTGATTCAACAGCTTGCGCATCAAGATCAAATCTAGCACTCGGTTGGAGGCTAACTCGTTGGATCATGTTTGGATCGAGTCGTCTTGGAGATAGAGTTCTACAAGAAGGCTTCGATTTTTGTCGTTTAGACTTTATGTAAGATAGATAGTGATAATATGCTCAAGTTCACACACGCACACACTAGTTTCTATATGCTTGGTTTTCATTTAACCGTTTTGGATTTCATACCAAAAACATAGATATAATATCTTTCATGTGTATTGAATTTTATCCATACACTCTATGCTTCCAAAAGAGTTTCAATATCTTGTTTTTGTATCTATACATGTTTTAGAGAAAACGATTTTTCATTTCAATATACAACTTTTAGAAAATACAATTTTCGGTTTTAAGCTTAACTTCTAAATCACAAAAATGGTTCGAAATATTTGTTACATGTGTTGAATTTTGATCACACATATTTGCACTTCAGAGTATTTTAAAGAACTTATTTTTGTGAAATTAATATGAATTTATGGGATTTTAATTGAATCAAAAAGATCAGTTTTCTTGAACTTTATCCCTGCCTATTTTGTGCTGACGGTCGACCGGACGGTCGACCGATGTGCACAAGAGCGTGCATGTTTCCAGCCTATTAGGCCGGTTGACCGCACGGTCGACCGACTGAAATTCCTTTGCTCTCGGGTAAGGGCGGTCGACCGGGCGGTCGACCGAAGGCTTTTACCGATCGACCGAAGGGTCGACCGATGGTTGGCAATGGTCAAAATTCGACCGTTAGCCGGTCGACCGGCCGGTGTTGACACTTAAAAAAGACAAGATTCCTATTGGTCTGAACAAATGTCTAACTTGTCGACATTTACAAAAGACAAGTGACAGACAAGCTGAAGACCAGTTTTCACCCATCTCCAAGGGACAAGGAAGCAACTTGGACTCCACTGATCCAGCAAGCAGACAGTGAACCCGGATTGTTTCTAAACAGACCTCAGCAGGTCTAAGGTGCTAGCACTTAGCATTACATTAGCCCAAGGAGATAGCCTCGATTGAGAGGCTAGCATCATCCAATTTCGCCAGGAAGCTAATTGACAGCTTCGCCGAAAAGCCTCTTTTCGGATTTCGCCAAGGATTGCCTTTAGCTCCGCTATGAGCTTCAAAGCGGGCAGCTCCGCTATTGATCTACTACGGTCAACCTTTGACCAATCAAATCTCCTGATGAGATTGGATTCAAACAAATCAAATCCAATCAGGATTCAAATATGGCAGGTGATTGCCGCTATCTCTTGACTCTCTTGAAACGAGTAAGAGGATCAAGGAGAATCTCCCAACAATATGGAAAGGATCAAAACAGATCAACCGACCTGCCAAATCTAGCTCCGCAGAAGTTATCTTAGCCTCGCAGCAAGGCTACTTTCTAAATTCAAACAGATTCGGTTCAATCTGTTTCCATATCTTCAAAGGGGACGATTATACCCTTGCTTTCCCTATAAATAGCCCGCCAGGGGCACAAGGAAAGAGAGATCGATTGGATCGGGAGAGACTTCCAGAAAAAAAAAGAGAGAGGACTCCACAAGCAGAGGCTTCTTTACAATGCACCGTGCGTTCTCGAATTCAGAGACTCTTTAGAGAAATACTTCTCTCTTCAGGGTGGCGATACCCTAATCACCTCTTTTCCTCAAGGAATCTCCGAAACCAGGCGAGAAGGAATTCCTTACAGAAGGCGGTCTTGAGAAGTAGCAAGAGGGTCCTACCAACCCTCTATTCTCTGATTCCCGGAACCAGGCGAGAAGGGAATCTCATCGCTCGCATCGTCAAAGGGACAAAGTGGTCGCGCGCTGACCAGACTCCTATCAGCACACTTCTCCAGAATCTCTGAGGAGATCTACTTGTAATCTTTTTGAAGAATACTTGTAATTTAGCTCCTCAAACTCTTTTTATTGTAAGTTTTCCCATTTGCAAATATGATGGAAAACAAGATGGCGACTCCGCTGGGGACGATATTCTCCTCTGCTGAGAATCAAGTGTCGCAATGCGACGATCAGACTTTCGGGTCTATCTCTGAATTCAACAAACAGCCAGAGCTTCTCTGGCTAAATCTTCAAGGAAAGTCTCTGCGGAGACTGAAAAGGTTCCCTGCAAACCTGCTGCGGTGCTCTGGCGCAACAAGGAAGCATGCCCGCAGACCGAGCCCTGCACTCTTGAGAACTTGGTCATCCAGATCGACCAAGGAAGATTTGAAGAAGTCCTCTCTGGGGGTGACCTGACGCTTCGAGCACGGAAGCACAGGAAGGTCTTCGCGACCAAGGTTTCAAATCAGAAACCAGAGGCAGAATTCTGCCAACACCCCACAGCCCCGCGTGTGGCTATTCAGGTTCCTTGTGAACCTAAGCATCTTCCGTCAAGGCGGATATGGAAGCCCAAGCAGAAGTCTCCAACCGAGGTTTCCGGTGTAGTCACGCCGAAACTGCGCCTCTCCCGCGAAGAAAAGGGTAAGATGCCTATCTACCCTAACGATGCTACCAATCATGAAGTCCCGACGACGATCATACCGTCGCTCAAATCAAAGGCAGCAAAGCCTTCTAACAGCCTCGCTTTCACAAGCGAAGCCACCATACCAAAGCAAACTCATTGGATCCATGGCCGCGAGGCTAAGGCCAAAGAGTCATCTAAGGCTAATCCCCTTCGCGACGGAATAGCGGATAAAACACCTCGGCGTGCTCCGCTCTCTAGTTCATCAAGCACTAAGTTCGCACCTGCTGGCGAATCTAGATCTGAAGCACTATTCAGTGCTAATCCCTTTTGCAGGGATAAGAAGAATGGGGTATCGTCCCATGTACACTCCGAAAAAGCTTCTCTGCGAAGTTATCCAGGCTCTGTTGGGCCTGACCTACGAGAATTCCTGGTAAGCAAGCGGAAGTCGGAGCCCCTCTGAACTACTTTCCCCTGCTGTCAAAAAGGATGCCGACTTGTGACAATCCATTCAACCCGCTGCCGGCTACATCCAACCATGGCTGTATCTCCGCGCCGACAATCGGTGTTTGATCGGTTGTCCGCACATGTTCCTACGAGGCATCGCGGAAGGGGCGCCGCACCAGATCCAATCTCCGCCTCCGTCAATAAGACCGGAAGAGGCCGAGAGCGACGCAAGGGGAGTCAGACATCTGATGGTCCCCCTTTCAGTTCTCCAGATCCAGATTATAATCCAGGCCTAGGCGAGGTCTCGGTACAAGAAGAAGGTGTTTTCTGAAACACCAGATCCAGGGTGGCAATACCCTACAATTACGAGCAACCTTCTTCCTCGACGGCCCTGATCCCGCCATCACCCGGGCAGTCACCTCAATCTTCAGACGAAGAAAAGGAAGACAGCGGGTATGCCTCGTCAGCGACGGTCAGTTCAGTGCGAACCAACAAAGCATCGGTCAACATGGCCGATAACGCTAACGATGACCTTCGTCGGCGTTTGGAAGCTCAAGAGCAAACCTCCAGGACCCAGCAGGAAACCCTGGACAATATTCAACAGATGCTTGCCCAACTCCTCAGCAATCGGGGCGGCAATGATACCGGAAGCCACCACGATGAGGAGGAACACTTTAGCAATGATCTGAAATCCAAGGGAGGTTCTTCCCTAGATGCTGAAGTCCTTAAGGGCCTCCAGGCTCAGATTGCATCCCTAACTCAGAGGGATGAATTAAAGAAGGTGGGGACAGTCCGTCCTTATCCACTAGAGTGGGATTCGGTGCCATACCCACCAAAGTTCAAACCACCAACGTTGCATACGTATGATGGTAAGAGCTCGCCCAATCAGCACATCTACTATTTCCTGTCTCAGACTGGTAATGTCATAAGCAACGACGCCATCATGGCTAGGCTGTTTATTGGCACTCTAAAGGGCGTGGCATTCGACTGGTTCCGAAGCCTCCCTCCAGGCTCTATCAATTCCTGGCTCGACCTGAAAACTCGGTTCCTCTCTCGCTTCTATGAGGACGACACTGAAGTGACCATGGACAAGCTTCTCTCTATCGTACAGAAGAAGGGCGAACCCGTCCGCGACTACATTGAGCGGTTCAGAAACTTATCCTTGATGTGTCCAGCAGGGATGCCGTTACCCATGCTCTTACAGACATGCAGGCACAACTTCTTGGATCAAGTAGAAGTTCGCATGGGGGCTGTCAAAGCCCACACTTGGAAGGAATTAGTCGAACAAGCTGAGATAGCTGAGAAGTCGGCTAAAAAGTTCGAGCCATCCGCCCCCAGAGGCAAATGGGGTACGAACAGCAAAGGACGCGGCGACCCGCCTCAGTCTTCCCAAGCTAAGGGAAAGAGATTATGTCCGTAGAGTTATCCGGAGACGCGCAGTCGAAGGCTAAGAAGAGCGGCTTCAACAATCAGGAGCCCAAGTTCCCTCCAAAACAGTACTCCTTCAAAGATGATCAAGTGGTTACAATATTCCATCTGCTCCACAAAGGGAACAAGCTGAAGCTGCCGGATGCTCGACGTCCTGATGAGATAGGGCGCACAAACGACCCCAAATACTGCCTCTATCATAAGATGATTCACCATCCTACTGACAAGTGTTATGTCCTCAAGGACAGGATACAAGCCCTGATTGATGCCGGCGTCCTCACACTAAAGACGGAACAGAAGAAAGTCACTGCCAATATGGTGACTCTCGAGTTCGGCAGCACCCAAAAGGTCACGGTGCCTGATGGGACTTATCCAGCCCCCACGCCGCGATTGGAAGTAAGGCATCCTTCGCCCATGACTAGAGACGACAAAGGTCTCGTCCCCTTAACATTGGAGACAGGGGAAGTCATGTGGATACACTCAGATCTCGTCCAAGACATTCAAGGGTGTTCAAAGCGGCCCAACTCAAAAGGCAGATCTTGCAATGTCATCTCTGTCCTACCAGATGACGGTGATGTTACCTCGGCTTCCCTCAGCGATTCGGATGGAGAAAAGCATGCTTGTACAGCGCAAGCAGACGCACCTCAACAGACGGGCACCCGGTCTGGGAAGTCGTACCTGAGACAGTATGAGAAGCTTGCTGACGAGACACAACAGCAAACGACGTCAGCACCAACGCCTGCATCCACTCCAATCCCGACCAAAGGGAGAGAAAAGCCTAAAGAGGTACGGTTCGATCATGTGTTGAAGAAACCGTCAGGCCAAGGGCTTGATACGCCCTTTCGCTTCGATATACTGGCCCACTTGGCCAATATCCCAGCTCGTATCACAATACACGAGCTCCTGCGTCTCTCCAAAGAGACACGAGAAGCGCTCAGAGATGCTTTGGCCAACTCAGAGACTCTTCTGACATGCATACCAGAGGTCTCTAATCATGACGCCCAGTCTTCTTGCCCAGAATGCCATCATGTACAATCGAAGGTGCCTGCTATTACCTTCACGGCGGAAGATATGTTTCTCAAAGATAACAAGCATGATCGACCTCTGTACTACACCGGATATATCGGTTCAACATGCATTGAAAGGGTACAAGTCGATCCGGGGTCGGCACTCAGCATCATCCCCAAACGGCTTCTCTATTTCCTCGGCATACCACTATACAGGTTGTCCGCAACCACTACTACAATATATGGTTTTAACGCCGGGAGCAGCCATCCACTTGGGAAGATTCGGCTCCGTTGCAGAATCGGAAGCCTCAAGTCAGAGGTGACGTGTTATGTCATTGACGCTGACACGTCATATAACCTGCTGCTAGGACGGCCATGGATCCATGCCAACTGGATCGTCCCTTCTACCCTCCACCAGTGCTTCAAATATGTGGAGGATGATACGACAGTACGAACTGTCTTTGCCGAAAGGCAACCCTTTAAATGCGTGGAAAATTACTTCACCGACGCTCTCCTGTATCAAGAGGCCGGTGGAACGCATGAGGAGCCATTGCCAGATGACAGTGAAAGTGGCAATGAAGCGGATTCAGAGTCCGAGGCGGGCATGCCGGCCATTCTGACTGGCGAACCAATTACAGCATGTCTCATTGACCCCAAATGTAATACTCCTTCTGAGGAAGAAGGTGAATGGGTAATTAATGACAATATTTCTTTTGATTATCCTATGAGTATGCGGTCGATCAAATCCATTATGGATGGCTCTCTGCACATGCCCGTACATAAGCCAAGTGCGGCCAATACATCTATGGAGGTCATAGAAGGGGCTACGCTGGTGATCCCTCCTTCCAAACAAGGTCAGTCGCCGATAATCTTCGGTAGAGCTCAGCCACGGAAACCTACAACTGCAGACTCAAGCTCAGAGTCAGATGCTCCACAGTTCTTCCATTATGCGCGGCCAGCCCGCCACATTATGAAGAAGATGGGATATAACTTGAAGCAGGGAGGCGGCCTAAACTTTGGAAAAGGGAGGCGCAGTCTAATGCGTAATTTTGTCCCGAAAGGGAAGCCTGCAAATTACTATGATAGCACACGCAGGGGTTGGGTTACGTCACGCCCACATCATCAGTAACAGTTCAGGTCAAAGACGACGGACCAATTCCATCACAGTCGGCTTCATCCTCCGAGTGGGACTCCGATATCAGCATAGGAGAAATGTTCAAAGGCCTCGCCGCGAATATGACTTCAAGCAGTCAATTGGAACCTGCGGAAGCTGCCAATGGTGAACCATGGGCCCAGCAGTTAAGCCTCCAATGGGAAAAACGGTTCGAACTGCGTGAGCCGCCTACTGAAGACAAGGTGATGCAGGTCAATCTGGGAAGTCAAGATCATCCCAAACCCATCTTTATAAGTGAAAGCCTATCACTTATAGAAAAGGAGGAATTGATAATGCTCGTAAAAGAGTATATAGACGTCTTCGCGTGGAGCTATGAAGACATGCCCGGACTCGATCCACAGGTCGCTATGCACCGGCTGAATATCAAGCCCGACGTCAAGCCAGTCAAGCAGCAACAACGTCGGTTTCGCCCGAACATTATGGAAGCTATTGAAGCCGAAGTTCACAAACTCATTGCAAGTGGCTTCATTCGGGAGGAGCAACATCCAGATTGGGTGGCTAATATAGTCCCCGTCCTCAAGAAGAATGGCAAAATACGGATCTGCATCGACTACCGTGATCTCAATGCGGCCTGTCCCAAAGATGAATTTCCACTGCCCATCACTGATGTCATGATTGACAACACATGCGGGTTCGAAAGGATGTCTTTCATGGACGGCTTTTCAGGGTACAACCAGATTAAGATGTATCCCGACGATGAGAAGCATACTTCGTTCCGAACACCATTGGGGGTATACTGCTACACTGTAATGCCCTTCGGACTGAAGAATGCCGGAGCAACCTACCAGCGGGCAATGAGTACGATCTTTCGCGATCATCTCCGAAAGACAGTGGAATGTTATGTTGACGACATTGCTGTCAAAAGCCGCAACAAGGATGAGCATCTCCGCGATCTCAGAAAGATGTTCGACATAATGCGGGCTCATCAACTGAAAATGAACCCGACAAAATCCTTCTTGGGAGTGTCAAGTGGCAAGTTCCTTGGGTTTATCGTCACATCAAAAGGGATTCACCTTGACCCAGACAAAGTCAGAGCTATCCAGAGCATGCATCCGCCAAGGAACCTCAAAGAGCTGAGAGGCTTGCAAGGCAGGCTGGCCTACATCAGAAGATTCATTGCAAATCTCTCAGGCCGCTGTCAGCCGTTCACCCGGCTCATGAAAAAGGATGCTTCCTTCGTATGGGATCAAGCTTGTCAGGAAGCTTATGAAGACATCAAGAGGTACCTCACAAAGCCTCCAGTCTTAGTGGCCCCTACATCAGGGAAGCCATTCTTTCTTTATGTAAAAGCTCTGGACTACTCCCTCGGCGCCCTCCTCGCTCAAAAAGACGGCAATGGCCACGAGCAGGCCATTTATTATCTGAGCAGGACTCTCATAGGAGCGGAATCTCGCTACAATCCTATTGAGAAAGAGTGTTTAGCTCTCGTCTTTGCCGTTCAGAAAACACGACATTATTTGGTTGGCCAGACCATACATGTCATCTCCAGGGTGAATCCTTTACGTCTTCTTATGACGAAGCCAGGGTCACTAAATTCAAGATTGGCTAAATGGGCACTTCTGCTGTCTCAATACGACATGACCTTTATTCCTCAGAAGGCGGTCAAAGGCCAAGCCCTTGCAGAATTCTTGGCTGCTCATCCAGTTCCGGAGCATTCAAAACTCCACGAAGACATCCCTGATGAAGTCTTCGAGTCCAACGCAACTTCAGTAGAGGAAGTATGGCAGATGTTCTTTGATGGAGCATCGCGAATGGGTCCTAAAGGCAAGATTATTGCCGGAGTGGGGGTCGTGTTTATCTCCCCACAGGATCATATCCTTCCCAGAGCATTCTCCTTGACAGAATCATGCTCCAATAATGTAGCAGAATACAATGCTCTACTCATTGGTCTCCAGCTCGCCCATGGAATGGGGGTACGCTACCTTGAAGCTTATGGCGATTCAAAACTGATCATCAATCAGGTTAAAGGCGAATATGAAGTCCGCCATGAGGACTTGGTGCCTTATTACCATACGGCCATTGAGTTGGCTAACCTATTTGAAGGTTTCTACATCGGGCATGTGTCTCGATCTCAAAATACCAAGGCGGACGCTCTCGCTGCATTAGCGACGACGCTAGCCTTGCCAGCCGACACCGAGTACTATCTCACAGTCGCGACCCGACACCTCGTATGCTCTAAGCATATGCTGAAAATCCAAGAGGTCCATAATGTCTCTGCAGACCTCGAGCCGAGGGATTGGCGCTTCCCTCTCATTGACTATGCTCTGTACGGATTGCTCCCTGACAATCCTAAAGAAGCGGCGTCCATCAGACGAAGGTCCCCCCGTTTCTATTACGATCCTACTCTGAAGACGCTCTACCGTCGTTCATATGACGGTGTCCTCCTTCGGTGCCTTTCTCAGTCTGAGGCACAGCAAGTACTCAAAGAAGCACATGACGGCATTTGTGGAGCCCACCAGCCGGGTCCAAAGCTCAAAGACAGGCTACATCGGCTTGGGTACTATTGGCCAACTATGATAACCGACGCCATCCAATATGCGCAAAGGTGCAAGGCATGTCAGATTCACGCTGACTTTATACACTAGCCTTCGGAGCTGCTCCACCCTACTGCTGCTTCATGGCCATTTGAAGCATGGGGAATAGATGTCATAAGGCCAATCAGCCCCTCTTCGGCAAGAGGCCACCGGTTTATCCTAGCAATAACCGACTACTTTTCAAAATGGGCGGAAGCCATACCGTTGGCCGAAGTCAAAACCTCTAATGTGGTTAACTTCCTCAAACACCATGTCATCCATCGATTTGGTGTCCCCAGGCGGATCATCCATGACAATGGTCCCCAATTCATAAGCCAAGTGTTCTATCGGTTCTGCGATAAATACCGAATCCAGAATGTGGCTTCAACCGCCTACAATCCTGCTGCCAATGGCTTAGCGGAGGCGTTCAACAAGACGATCATCAAACTGCTCAAGAAGTTCGTCTCCTCGAACAAGCGAGATTGGGACGAAAAGCTCGGTGAATGTCTCTGGGCCTACCGAACCACGGTTCGGACACCGACAGGCAATACGCCTTTTTCCCTGGTATACGGATGCGAAGCAGTCATCCCATTGAAAATTCAGATGCCATCATTGCGGATAGCTCTAATTACCAAGATCACCTCAGAGGACAACGATCGCCTACGTCTCCAAGAGCTCGAAGCCCTAGACGAGAAGCGGCTCCAAGCGCAGCAACACATCGAGCTATATCAGGCTCGGATGTCAAAAGCCTTCAATAAGAGGGTCAAACAGAGGGTCTCCAAAAAGGAGACCTGGTCCTAGCCGTCAGACGACCGATGATTATGGCGCACAAGACCAGAGGCAAATTTCAGCCTAAATGGGAAGGACCGTTTGTAATAGAAACAATCTATTCAAACGGAGCATACCGCCTCATGACTGCAGAGGGCGACCTACTCATGATGCCGATCAATGGCAAGTTCTTAAAGAAGTATTATCCTTAATCAAGGATCCTTCTCTTGATCAAGTTAACACTACACCTCTGATCAAGATCTCCGTGTCCGAAGCACACACAAAGAGAGCCTTTCTCTTCCTCCAAGTGAGGTCATACAGCCATAAATCAACAGGAACCTGGCCGCGCACCAGTCATCCTAAAGCAAAAGTAGGGTTATGCAGACACTAACCCTATAAGCCAAACATCCTTAACGATTAAGGATAGAGGAAATTGTTGGCCTGTAAGCCCAACATAAATCCTCGACAACTCATCATGCTGAGGGGAATAGCATGGCTAGCCCAACTCAAACGGTAGTTGGTAAAGGCATATCAAACCCGTTGACAGCTGAGGGTTTGCTAAAAATCCTAAGGGACCTGTTCCCATTTGATCCCCTCTCCAAAGTCACCTACCAATTCTCATCCATAGAATGGCAGGTCCACATATACATTTCGCTATTACGTTAACATTAAACCTATGACAGTGATTCCCTCGTTTCTCCCTGTGAGAACGAGACCTCCAAAATCACTTACCAATTCTCATCCATAGAATGGTAAGACCACATATACATTTCGCTGTTACGTTAACATTAAACCTATGACAGTGATTCCCTCGTTTCTCCCCGTACAAAACGAGACTTTTTCCAAACTCCATTACAATTTTGAGCTTGTTGACATTTACAAAAGACAAGTCTCAACCTTGAGCCCTGTCGACATTTACAGAAGATAGGTCTCGATACTTATTGACATTTACAAAAGATAAGTATCACCAACCTTGAGCTTGGTGGCGTCTCATTCGGTTATGTCATTGCGACCTCTGAACCAGCAGACAGCTAAGTCTCAATTCCGAGCCCTGTTGACATTTACAAAAGACAGGTCTCGATACTCGTTGACATTTACAAAAGACGAGTATCACCCTCCCTGAACCTTGATGGCTTCTCAACCAGTTATGTCATTGCGACCTCTGAACTGGCAGATAGCCAAGTCTCATCTACTATTGAGCTTAATAGCGTCTCAATTGGTTATGTCATTGCGACCTCTGAGCCAGCAGACAGCTAAGTCTCAATCTCGAGCCCTGTTGACATTTACAAAAGACAGGTCTCAATACTCGTCGACATTTACAAAAGACGAGTATCACCACCTTTGAGCTTGATGGCTTCTCAACCAGTTATGTCATTGCGACCTCTGAACTGGCAGATAGCCAAGTCTCATCTACCATGAAGCTTAGTGACGTCTCAATTGGTTATGTCATTGCGACCTCTGAACCAGCGGACTGTTAAGCCTCAATTTTGAAGTCCTGTTGATATTTACAAAAGACAGGACTCACCAATGTTTGCCGACATTTACAAAAGGCAAGCATTTTCACTCCGGCCCCGCAAAGGGCTAACCTCGAGACTGGCAACGTCTCAATCGGTTATTGCGACTTCTGAACCAACAGACAGTCACGTCTCATTATCCAAGCAAATGAAGATGACATTCTCAAGCAAGATCAAGATCGGAGACTCGGCAAAAGAAAAGAAAAAAGAAAAAGAAGGGATGTCCATTAATGTCAAAAAGATGGGTACATGGAGGAACATATACAATGGCCTACAGGCGTACATGATAGGATCGAATTCGATCTCCGAGTGAAGCCAACCTCGCCCTCCTGTCATCAGCAGCTTGAGCCAGCGCCTGTGACCTCAGCTCAGCCTCATTGAGCTCCGCCATCTGAGCCAAACGAGCCTCGACCTCCGCCAGAGCTGCCCTCTGTGATTATTCTTGCCGCGCCAGTTCTTCATTCTGAGCTCTGAGCCGTTCAAGCCGCGCAGTTTCTTCGAGACGCACCGGTACTGCCTTGGATAGGAGGAGATTTGCTCTCCTAATCATCTCCTCGGCCTTCCCAATCTTGTCTTCAGCGTCAAGAAGAGCACTAGAGGAAGCGTCAATCGCACTTCCAACCTCTGCCTGCCTTGCTCCCAAGGATTCCAAGTCAGAGGAAATAGCCTTAGCGGCCTCTTGAGCAGCAAGCCGGGCCTCGTGCCTCTGGGCAACAAGATGTGCGAGCCGCTCATCAGCTAAAGACCCCGGGTCCGAAAGATGCAGACGGCGCCACTCTCCTACATCCTTCTCAAGGTCGTCCACTAAGAGTTCCAAAGCAGTGACTCGGTGATACCCCTCAAAGTCCCGAATGCATTCAATGCCACGGGAGAGGACCGCCTTCAACTTCGAGAATGGCACAGGCGATCCCTTTAAGACTAGACCGATAGTGTGCTCCAAACTATTATAGAAGCTATCGACTAGATTACCTATGAAGTCATTCTCAGCTTCATCAATCTTTGGTGGAGAGGCAACCTCGGAGTAGCCTACCAGCCCGGTCGATACTGCCGCAGAAAAAGCGGCGGAAGCACTCACAGCAGCAGGGCAAGCCGGGGGCGATGTCGGCGAAGCCCTCATCGAGACCAGAACGCCAGCCACCGCGGAAGAAGGACTAGCAACCACCTCCTGAGCAGCAGGCTCAATCACCAGGGTTGGAGAAGAAGGGCTTGTGATCACCCTCAGCTCCGCACTTGGCAAAGTCGCCAATACCTCACTCGGAAGTAAGGACGCCCCAGGGACGGCCGCCTCCGCAACCTCCGGTCTGTCAGCCTCCTTAGGCTGATAAAGTGGCAAATGCCATACAGGGCGTCCAACACGGCAGCATCCGCCGCGGTCGAAGCGCCTAACTCACCCTCGGACCTCTCAGGGGAATTCTCCAGCTCCTTCAAAGCTGATGGATCTTGAGGCTGAGCATCTGCAACAAGGCCATGGCCAGAAAGAAGATACAGTAAACAGAAGAGGAGACCAAGAGGTCGTCATCATACCTAAGGCTGAGGTTGCCTCAAACATGTCATCACCCGTATCAGCCTCCAGGCGCTCCATCGGGAAGTTCTTGCCAGAGTCAGCACGAATAGCCGGCCCGCTTCCGCTTGCCGAATATCCGCTGGACCACCCGATAGAGCTCGATACCACTGGGCTTCCTTTCGAAGTCCCAGCACCCGAGGGACCAATGCCAGCCGCATCACCTCCGGACTCTTCTGAGTGGGCGACAGAACCAGTGGCAGTCCCATAAGCAAATAGGGGATCATAGTGTTCCCCTTGCTCTCCAATCACCCCGGCTCCTGCAACATGAAGCAAATAATGAATTATTTGAGAATACACCAAAGGCACAGGTTGAGCCAATCTTACCAGTAGTCGGTTCGGCAACCGACAGCTCAGCGCCTAATGTAGCAGCAGGAGAGAATGCCGTAGAGGGACGATCCTCTACCACAATTGTAGGAGCCAGGCGACGAGGCTTTTTCGCCAGCGACTTCCTACGGGACCCACTCCCCCGCTTCCTCTTGAAGTGGACCTCAGAGTCCCCTTCTTCCATTTCTTCTACACGATGTGGGGAGGATGTCCCCACCACGCCAGAGCCAGCCGCATGGGCATCAGCTTCCATCCCCGCTTCGAAGCAAGGACTGCCTGCATCAGAGGCCTCGCTGTCCTCTACAGCAATGAACTCCTCTAAGCCAGGGACGCGGACCCGCTTTCCTTCTTCTCTCTCAGAGGCCTTCCGCCTCATCCGATGAGAAATCAACCTCACACCCGAACGATTAACATTGAACCCAGGAGGTGTGGAGTTCGAAGCCGCATACCATCGGCAGAAGCATAAGGTTGTCCGAAGGCCAGGTTCCCTCAACGGCGTGCGTAGCCACGCCCCAGTGCCATCCGCGGTAAAGAACCGCCAAGCACGAGCCCCATCAATGAGGCTCCCCATGAAGGCCAGATCCGAGTTGGGATTGCCCACGTACAGTTGGTCGTACCCAAATTGGCGGGCAAACCGGCTCGGGATGTAGGGTTCCAAGTAGTAGGTATCCCCGCTCCTGTACAGCAAGTGCGAGGGCCGGATGTTGATCAGCCACTCGAAAACACCCCGACTCATGGGAGGGCGCCCCAACTCATCTCGAAATTCCTCATTGTATCCGGTATCCCGAATACGAGGAAAGCAGCGGAACAAATTATAGGCGTCATAACGACGCACCAACTTACGGGCCTCGGCCACGTAGGTCTTCAACCACGAACGACCTTCGAAGCGGCGGAGGAGCGCCGTTCGAACACCTTGTGGAGGGTCCGCTCCAGCTCCAATCAAAGAGGGGTAGTGTAAGGCGAACCACGCCATCAAGTAGGTATATGGTAAACCTATCCGAGGATTAGGTCCATCACAGGGCAGAACGGCACCCTTCCCTCTCCTTGACGCTGGTGGTCTGCAGAAAGCCTCCGTTAGTGCACGAAGGCCCCTCTGAATACAACACACCATGGCCGGGAGAAGACCCAGACGGTGACCATGGACCAAGCGGACAGCAGGCAGCAGGACACTCGGGTGGACAATGTCACTCGAGGAAGAAGGCACGACGCATTTCTTCAACCAGATGGTTAAGAAACCAGCTAACAGCGCCTGCCGAGACATAGGCTGACGAGCCTGGTGGTGAAAGCTCCGAAGGACATCACCTTCCTCATAAGGACCATCGTCTTCTGTCACAACGATGTCCCTTTGAGCATGCATTTCCATCCGTTTCAAGATGTCCCCCTCAGCAACTCCGCGATGAGCTGCTTCAGGAGCATTCCTCAGATCTGGGAACAGATAGCTCCCCCAGCTCTTCAAACTCTTCGAGCTACCCTTGCCACCAGTGTGGATGCTGAAACAAATGTGCAAGTGGCACATCAATTCCCGATAAGACTCGAGCAAAGCAGGCTCCCGCTTCTCCAACAGAGCCAACTCCGCCTCACAGGGAAAGTACTCTTCGTACGGAAGAGATCCGAAAGGCAAAGCAGAGATTTCCCACATCTCGTGCAAAGCCATGCCCAACTCGCCAACCGGGGTGAAGAAGGTCCCCGAAGCCGGGCAATACAACTCGAGGATGGCGTAGAAGCACGCCACCTTTATCTCAATGCCGTAGCAGGTCGCCCTGACGGCCTCATGGAGGTTTAACCTCACCAAGTCCTCCTCGAAATGAGCGAGGATATAGTTGGTCAACTCAGCCCACCATCCCTTGCGAGGATGAACCCAACCGGGAGCCCGAAAGTCAGTAGCAGGGTAGTTCCCGTCAACCGCGCAGAACTGGGTCCTGAAAGTCTGCGCCTCAGCCGGATTCTCTCCCACAGGGAGTTCCCGCGATACCTTCCCAGGGTATAGCCCTATTATGCTGAGGGGAGCGCCTGCCCTTGAATAGCCGTACTGATACGACAACCTCCCAATATGGACGGATTCAGCGCTTTTGCTCACGCCCCAAGCCATCTTCCGAGCTTGAGTCACGGTCTCGAAGGAGGACAAAGGGAAGTGCCGCTTAGTGGACGGAAGATAAAACTTCTCGCCATCCAATTGGAAGATCCACTGTCCTTCGCCTGCTTGCAACTGGCGATCGGGATCAGGTGCAGCATCCCCGAATATGAAGTCAGGCTTTCTGTAAGTCTGACGGTCGACATCCTCAAGCGGAGCAGTGGTTAAGATACTCCGCATGGTCTGCGGATGACCGCCTTGGATGAGCGTATCCCGGACAAGAGAGCTCCGCTCGCTGAATAAAGAAGCCTCTCCATGGAATCGCAAGCTGATGCTACCATCTGCTCTACTGGATAACCCGAATAGACTGTTCGGGAGACCGGAGGTGTAATGTACTGCAAAGACATGAATGAGCTATGATTAGTTCATCAACCAAGTGGATATGAAAACATAAAAATTCACTAAGGCATAGCCTCGCTCAGCGAGCAAGGCCAGCAAGGCAATAGCTTCGATGAAGCTTGATCTCGAGGATGAAACTGCATCTTCGCAGAAAAACATCCAAAGCACCAACTTCGCTTAAGCAGGAAGTGGTATAGCCCTGAGGGCATTATGGTCAAAAGTCATCATGACTGAGAGGACGTATTCAAGTCCTGTTCCTCAACAGGATGGAGACTGCCCGAGTTATGGCTTCATGCGGAAGCCCAAAGAAGAACTGATCAGTTCTTAATTCTCTGGTGCAAGCAAAATAGGGAAGTTAAGGGAAACGAGTTCCCTGATGAGGACAGATCATATTCGATCGTCCTAATGGCCAGATACCGACTCCAAACGAGGAAGACCACCATCTCTAATCTAGGAGAAGAGTCTCTTACCAGTGACAGGTCGCTCGATGACCGGAGGAGGAGGGCCCTCCGCTGCAGAAGTCGCTGCTTCTTTTCCCGCTCGTCTTTTGGGCGCCATCGAAGAAATGCAAGAGTTCTCAAAGTACTCTGAGTAAAGGAGGAAGAAGAAGATGGAAAGACAGAAACTTCTCTGAAAAAAGGAGATCTTTTTCTGTTCAGCCCGATCGGGCTTTTATAGGCCAATCAGCGCCTAAATTGAGGCCTCGAAAAAAGGGCACATGCCGCCGTTTCGAATTAATTCGAAAACATCGCCCGAAGCGCCCGAGGCGCTTTCCCAAGGGGCGACGGTTCAACCCCATTAAGGGTTAACTTCGCACAGGAGCAAAATGCGGACTTCGCACAATCCTTCAAGGGCTTAGCCGAGAGGCTTACCTTAGCCCTCCAAAAAGGTGCTGCTCGCGGGACATGCCAGTCTCGCGAAAATCATTCGAAGAAAGGACTATGTCCTTAGCTCCGCACACAGTTTAGCCCAGCTATGGCCAGACCCTCAGTGAAAGCAAGCAAAAAATCAGATGATCGGAAGATGAACTTTCATTGATTTAAAAAAAAAGGGTACATTGATATTACATCAAAGTTGTGTTTCATACAACACACCCAGTTGCTCGACAGGGTAATTTGCGCAAAAGGCATACAAGCGGTTTTATCTGCTTCTAAGTCAAACCGGCTGGACACGAAAGGCCTTCCTCCTGCACAGGCTGTAATCAGTGGTGCCGCAAAGACACGGTCATTATTCTCCACAAAAATGGCAGGTCTTGCCAGGCCATTTTTGTTGAAGCCTGGCAATAGAAACCTATCGCCGCCAACACGATAGATCACGTATAATGGGAATCGGCAGTGATACCAGTGATCTAACGGGCGCGATACCCGCTTTCCCGAAGAGGATCGCCCCCAAAGGCCACCAAAGTTGAAAGTTGGCAATGATGCCAGCGATCCCACAGGCGACGCCCGCTATCTTTAAGCGGATCATCTCCGGTAAAAGCGGCAGCCAGCCTCACCTCAGAACGAATCATCACGGATAAGAGGCTGCCAACGGCCTTTGGGACACGCACCCGCTGCCCCGAATTGTTCCTCCTGCTTAAAAGTAAAGCTTCAACCGGGGAAGCATAAGGCAATTTTATGGTTCCTTCCATCAAGTCACAAGATTGGTGAACATAGCCCACTGCAAGGCAAATCAGAACAGATTAGCAACTAATCACAGGAAGAGCTACAAAAGAGCTAAGTCAGGTTATTTGGGTCAAAGCAATCCAATTTCAGTCAAAGCAGAGGATAAGCCTCGCCTGCACGGCAACCAATGGGCTGGCTCAGCAAACGCCAAGTCCTAGCCTCACCTATATGGCAAAGTCAGACTGATCTTGTGAGATACAGTCTCAACATTCACCAATATGGCAAGACCGGCTCAACTCTTGAAGAGACCAAGTCCCAAGTCCTGCCGGCGTAGCGGACTTAACATGTAGTGAACAAATCAAGATGATAGCTTCACAGAAAGCTATGATGAGATCCTTCTCTGCAGCAGCCAATTGCAAGATGGAGAACAAGGGAAGCCAGCCAATCCCTAAAGCAGCAAATCAAGGGAGATGAGTTCCCTAAAAGCGGTGAAGTCTCTGAATGATCAAGACTTACCGGTCCTTGGCCGGATAAGAACCAGAGTGGGCTTTCCCACTAATTCAGAGATCTGAGTATATCTCTCAACCAAGAGAAGAGAAAACAAGCAGGCCATTTCTCTTCAGAGGACCTCAAGTGTCCTATTTATAGGCCCCATGGCCTGAGCACTCTCACCTCAAGCGTGGAAGCTCGAGTGCATTCAAGGCATTTATTGCGCCTTAATGGAAGGGACGGTTTTCCCTTGGAACCGTGCAAAGGGAGAAAACGTCTCCCTCATAAAAGGCACTTATGGCGCCTTGAAGAAAGGGAATATCCTCCTTTGGTAAGGTGCGACCGGAGAATATCTCCCTCGAACGGCGCAAAAGGAGAAATGATCCTCCTCGTAAATCAGCCCATGACAATTGGCTTTGAAAAGGCAACAGGAGTTCCAAAGCGAACTTATTCCCGGAAGCCCAGATGCGGAGCTACCCGTGCGCGAAGCTACTCAGAGTCACGATCCAGTGCAATTCTTCGGCAGATTTATCCCAAAGCAGGATTGAAGGCGAGGCTGAACTCAACCATCATGGCGACGTTCATATTCCACACACCATCGATCACAGCAGTTCAAAGTGTTTCGAAGTCTGGGCTATTGCAGAGTTTCGAAAACTTTGAAGGGGGTCTTATTGACACTTAAAAAAGACAAGATTCCTATTGGTCTGAACAAATGTATAACTTGTCGACATTTACAAAAGACAAGTGACAGACAAGCTGAAGACCAGTTTTCACCCATCTCCAAGGGACAAGGAAGCAACTTGGACTCCACTGATCCAGCAAGCAGACAGTGAACCCGGATTGTTTCTAAACAGACCTCAGCAGGTCTAAGGTGCTAGCACTTAGCATTACATTAGCCCAAGGAGATAGCCTCGATTGAGAGGCTAGCATCATCCAATTTCGCCAGGAAGCTAATTGACAGCTTCGCCGAAAAGCCTCTTTTCAGATTTCGCCAAGGATTGCCTTTAGCTCCGCTATGAGTTTCAAAGCGGGCAGCTCCGCTATTAATCTACTACGGTCAACCTTTGACCAATCAAATCTCCTGATGAGATTGGATTCAAACAAATCAAATCCAATCAGGATTCAAATATGGCAGGTGATTGCCGCTATCTCTTGACTCTCTTGAAACGAGTAAGAGGATCAAGGAGAATCTCCCAACAATATGGAAAGGATCAAAACAGATCAACCGACCTGCCAAATCTAGCTCCGCAGAAGTTATCTTAGCCTCGCAGTAAGGCTACTTTCTAAATTCAAATAGATTCGGTTCAATCTGTTTTCATATCTTCAAAGGGGACGATTATACCCTTGCTTTCCCTATAAATAGCCCGCCAGGGGCACAAGGAAAGAGAGATCGATTGGATCGGGAGAGACTTCCAGAAAAAAAAAGAGAGAGGACTCCACAAGCAGAGGCTTCTTTACAACGCACCGTGCGTTCTCGAATTCAGAGACTCTTTAGAGAAATACTTCTCTCTTCAGGGTGGCGATACCCTAATCACCTCTTTTCCTCAAGGAATCTCCGGAACCAGGCGAGAAGGAATTCCTTACAGAAGGCGGTCTTGAGAAGTAGCAAGAGGGTCCTACCAACCCTCTATTCTCTGATTCCCGGAACCAGGCGAGAAGGGAATCTCATCGCTCGCATCGTCAAAGGGACAAAGTGGTCGCGCGCTGACCAGACTCCTATCGGCACACTTCTCCAGAATCTCTGAGGAGATCTACTTGTAATCTTTTTGAAGAATACTTGTAATTTAGCTCCTCAAACTCTTTTATTGTAAGTTTTCTCATTTGCAAATATGATGGAAAACAGCCGGTCGACCGGAAGGTCAAAACTGACCTTATCTGGCTACCAACGGATATATTTTCAAATGGCTATATAAATGGGTTTTCTCTTGGCTTTTTAAGACAAGATTTCTAAGAGCTTTAATTCTGATCTCTATAAAGTTTTTGCTGCCATTGAAAAGAGAGTTTTGGGCTTTAAAATTTGCATTTTATTTGGTGTTTTTTAGGGTTTAAAAAATCAAAGAAAAGTGATTTTGGGAAAAGTGTTTTTGGTTCATCTTCTTCATCCTTATCTCTTATTTTCTCAAGAATTTTCTTTGAGTATTTATTTTCCATTCCTTTTGATTTTTCTCACACTTAAGCTTATTAGATCTATCCTATCCATAGGATTTTGTCTATTGTTTGTGATCTTTTATATCACTAAGTTGTAAACTTTGATTCATTTTGTTGTTCCTCTTGTGTAGAGGAGGTGATTGCCTTGGCTTGTTGATACCCCTCCTGTGGTGAGGTGGTTGCCTTGGGTTGTTGGCTTGTTGATACCCCTCTTGTGGTGAGGTGGCTGTTGGCTTGTGTTTAGGCTTTGTGCCTTTGCCTCTTGTGTGGAGGTTGGAGAGAGCAGGTGTGTTCTCCTTGTTGTATTACCCAAAATTCTCAGTGGAGGTTCCCTGTGTGGGAAGTCCTTTGTGGACGTATTAGTGGATTGAAAATCCTTCTGGGTGAAGGCGGGGACGTAGAGCTGGGTGCTCGAATTAAATCTCTGTGTTTGCGATTGGTTTACTTGTGTTGTTTACTTTCTATTCATTCATACTTATTTTGTCGATCTATACTCTCACACCAAGATTGCATTGCGCACCTCAAACTCTTATTTAGAGGAATCACGAGGAAGGAGTTCAGAGTCCTTCACGGGGTATTCGGCTTCTAATCTTACTTTGAGTGATCGTTGCATCATCTCTCATTTTTAAATTGTTCATTGATTAGCATATTCACCTATTCACCCCCCTCTAGGTGATTTCAATTGGTATCAGAGCATAGCCTGATATTAGGTTTAATCACCTAGGAGTGCGATCTTGATTAGCTAATCTACATTTTGTATTTGCACACTTATAGTTTGCTCTCATGGATGACCCTCCCATGTTTGATATCTCTAAAATTGATATATGAAAGGTTAGGATGAGTTGATATTTAAAAGCCATAGGTTGGCAAGTTTATCTTGCCATTACCAAGGAATCTTACCTTAAAAATAGCATGCATAAAAAGGCTAATGTACAAGCCCTAAAGGAACTTAGAAAATCTCATAGTAAAGAATATTTAAATATGGTTTCTCATTGTGATTCCGCCTTTGCAGTGTGGAACATATTGACATCTCCCGAGCTTTAAACGCAAATCAATATGGAAGAAAAATCTGGTGGAGAAGAATCTGACCAACGTTGCTTCATGGTCCAAGGGAATGACTCCCTTGAGGTATATTCGGATACTCAACTAGAAAATAGTGTTAGTTCTTCTTGTTGTGATTATATAGATGCTCATGCTTTAAATGAAGAACCATCTATAGTTAGTAAAAAATTGCCTTCAAAATATGAAGTTTTGAAAAAATAAAAATTCTAAATTAAAAGAAGAAAATAAAAAATTACTGTCTAAGGTTGATTTGGTTTTGCAAGAAAATGATGAGATTTCAAATGAAAGGAACTCATTGAAATCCCAACTTGATCTTGCCCTAAATGAAAATAAGATTTTAATAAGTAAAATGATTGTGATGGTGTTTTGAAAAAAAATGAGGATTTATCTTCAAGATTAGATTTTGTTTTAAAAGATAACCATTCTTTGAAAAATGAAATTGATTTTATTTTAAAAGAATTGGAGTTGGTTTTAAATAAAAATGAATCTTTGAAAAATGAATTAGATTCTCATGTTTGCCAAAGCTACTACATCTTCATCTTCAAATGTTTCTATTGCATGCACCATATCCTCTTCTAATATTGAAAATGAAATGTATATGTTAAAGAAAATTGTTGATTGTTTAGGTTCCAATTTGAGCCAATGTGTTATGAATCATAAGAAATTGGAATCCATGTTTCACAAGAAACATGCACCACATATTCATGCACATCATTCACGGCATACACCTCATGTACGCCATGATCATATCCATTCTCACATGTATGCTAGAGTGTACACATGTACACATCGTGGCCGCAAAGGCCATCTTGTAAGATTTTGCTATGATAGACTAAATTTTGTTAATTTTGCCAGTAATAATATTTGGGTAAGGAAAGGTGCTAACCCTCATGGACCCAATAAGATATGGATACCAAAATTCACCCCTAGTGTATATGATATAAGTGTGAGCTCTCGCTTGACGTGAGAGTTATGGTGCATTGATGGTGGATGCGTTTGAACTTAATGGACACTACATTGGATGCATCTCCTTCAAGGATGTTTGGTGGGAGGACCACCTTGGTTTGGAGATATAGAGATGTGCCCTAATGATTTTGGTAACGATCTCTAAACTCCTATTTAGTTTACATGCTTGCATATTGTTGATTTTAGCAAGTTTTAGTTTTTTTTTCGTGATTAGTATAATAAATGCCATGATAATTAGACTAGAGATATACATAATTAGTATTTGAGTTAGACCCATGTTTATATGGATTATTATCTTTTGTGTTCTCACTTTAGTTTAACTATTATGTATACCATTGTTCTAATACATGTGTATCATATGAGTTGTGCACTTCATGTTTTGATTACATGTTTGGATGTAGTCTTCATTAAAACTTGTGTATATATTTGTACAACTAATGAGCCAAAATTAATTCTTACATGTTTATGCCAAATTGCTCATTTGTACCCATTGGATGTACGTGTATAGCCTAATTTTAATGATTCTTGCATTTGACTTGTATTCACTATTTTTGTGCATGTTTTCATGTTTGTATTTTAACTTCATGTATACGTTAATTTTGTCAAAACTATTGGATATACATATATAACCTTGAGTCATTTGCTTTTTATGCAAATCTTTATCTTGGACTCATTTCATTTGTGTTTTGATATGTATGTACACCTTAGTTTTGACAAAACATACATATGCCTTAAAGTTGGTATTGTTTTTAATGAAAATTAAATTTTGATGATTTTTATTTTTATTTTTTTAATTTTATATGAGCCTTATTACCTACTTCCATGATTATGTTTTTCACATAACTTTTAAATACTCACTTTACTTGATGTTTTCTTATGATTTTGTTTTCATGAGTATGATATGTGCTTTATAGATTTTGAGTGTTGATGATCATATGACTTACATTGTTTTCATGAAATATATTCTTATTTTATTCCTTACTTGAAGGACTTCGTACTAGTTTTTAAGATTATCATAAAACTAGTTACATACTTCTTCGTTTTGGAAGTGATTTTTCAATTATACTTAAATTATTTTCACATCTTATTTTTGAAAATCCCTTCCATCAAAGGGCGGTTGGATGGGCGACTATGCCTTGTATACCCTTCTTGAATATCTTTTAAACTTGTGCATGAATAGGGTGGTTATTTATAAGTTATACACTAATTTTTCATCATAGTTTCAATTGGTATCAAAATTGAAATTTTTTTTGTATACTCATAATTTGCTTTCTATATATTGTTGGCCCAGAGGCCTTCCACTCTAGTTTTGATAATGATTAACTCATGTAGTTATGTTTACTAATAATCTTGTGATGTTTAGTTTCAGATCTCTAATCAAGATATTAGTAGGTGATTAGCTTCAATAAAGATGGTTTGGAAGATTTCACATGGTGATTCAAGAGCCCGAGCGTCAAAGATCATTTATAGCACTCGTTGGAGTCAAGCTATGTGGATCACGGTTTGGATCGAGTCGACTTGAAGACGGAGTTCGTCAAGAAGACCTCGGTACATAGTTTAGTTTTGTTTAGATCCATTTGTAAAGATTAGATAGTGTGATATGCTCAAGTTCACAACACACACACGTGTTTAAGTTTTCAAGTTTTGATTTTTCGGTTTTGGTTTAACCGATCTAAGTTTTCATGAATAGATAGTATCAATACAAGTTTACATTGTTTAAATGTATATTAGATATGTTCTATATACATACATGCTTCAACTATTTAAACAAACTTAGTTTGATAGTCTATTTCATGAGTTTGGTATTTTGGTATTTTAACAAAACGTATTTTGGATTTTTAGTCAAAAACATGGATATATATATGTTTCATGTATATTGGATTATAACCATATGCAACATGCTTCAAAGTGTTTAAGTATCATGTTTTTGTATTTGGTTGAGTTTTGGACAAAACGAATTTTCATTTGAAAAATCCAAGTTTGGAAAAATACGGATTTTGATTTTCGGCAATATTTCTATAACACAAAAATGGCTCAAAAACTTTGAAATTTGTGTTGAAATTTTTCACACAAGTTTTTATTTCAATGTATTATGCTAAAACTTTTTTTGTGGATTTTTAAGGAATTTATGGGATTTTTTAGAATAATTAAAAACTAAGTTTTCTGTCCCAAAAATCAGCCTGCCAGGCTCTGGCGGTCGACCGGACCCAGAGTCGGTCTACCGGACCGGTCGACCGACGTGCACAAAAATGTGCACGCAGCCTGCCCCATGGGCCGGTCGACCGAGCGGTCGACCGCCTGAAAGCAACCCACTCTCGGGTTGCTCCGGTCGACCGGGCGGTCGACCGACCTGTAATATCCCCTAACTAATAATACTGTATTTCTATTTTTAAGTATTTATTTTTACTGTATTTAATTTTTATTATTAGTAGTAGTGTTATTATTATTATTATTATATATGTTGTTGTTATTATTATGATTGTTCCTGTTTCATTGATTCCTAATCCAACCCTTTTCCATATCCCATTACCCTTTATCCTATTAACCATTTACCCATTTGGACCCAAACCATCAATATTATACCCATTACCCTTTTATCTCAACTGATACCGAATACCCATGATCCAAACCCGAAACCCATTATCCCAGTATCTTAATCCCAACAACCAAATCCAAATCAAATCTTAAATCCTAACAACCTATCTAATCCCACCAAATCCTAACCACCTAATCACCATCCTAATCTTCTCCCAACTCACCCGCTCACCCCATCCACCGAGCCTTGTCGTGCCCCCTTCCATGGCCGATCTCCTCCACCCTCATTCGGTCTCTCCTCCTCCGATCTCTTCCGTCGGAGCATCGTCATCGCGCTACGGCGAGTCCCCATCATCCATGGCCTCCTCAACCACCATGGCAGACCCCCTCTCCTCCAGCAACCGCGACAGAGCAGCCCACGCACTGACCAGCCAGCGCAGCCGGATCTCCAGCCCTGCCCTGGCCTACGGCAGCAACTCCTCCCTGTGCTGCCGAGCCAACCGCACAGCCCAGGTAGCCCCGCAGCAGCAACAGCAGCAGCCACGACAGCACCAACAGCAGCAGGCCGCACTCCTCCTGGCCCCCTCCATGCACGGCAGCACCCACAGCCGCTGCCCAGTGCTGGACGCCCCCTCCCTTGGCTGCCCTTCATCCCCAACAGCAGCAGCCGGCCTCCTCCCTCTGATCTGCGCTTGCAGATCCAGCACGATAGCGGCAGCGCAGCAGTCCAGATTCTCCCTCTTGTTGCCGTGTGCCTCCCCTGCAGTCCAGCCTGCGGCAGCAATCAGCCGCAACACAAGCAGATGGTAGCACGGAACAGCAGGCCATGCCGCGCACAGCAGCCCCCTCTTCCCTGGCGCGCGATAGCCTGTTGTCGGAAATTGCCCCGGCAACCCCTCCTATGTGAGTGTCTCTCCCTCTCTTTAATTAATTGAGTAATCATAGATTTGTATATATGTGTGGTGTAATCTAATGTGTGGTGCATATGTAGTACATAATCATGTATGTGATTATTAAGCACGAATGTGAGTTGTTACCCCCTCCTTTACAATTTTGAAAGCATAGGAATATTAATATGCATGTGTATTTAATTAAGTTGGAACCCTATGTTTATTATATGAGTGTTTGGGTTATTGTTGTAGATATTACATGATGAAGCATGAGTGCATTTAATAGAATGTGGAGATATGCGTGTTGGAGTAATTCAGTATCAGGTTTACAGAACAGTAGTCGACTTGACCTTTTATTAGTCGACCAATACCCTTATTATTCGACTTATTATAGTCCTATAGTCGACTAGATTCCTATTTAGAAGAGTTGTGCACTCTCTGTTTGTCGACTGTAAGCTACATTAGTTGACTTGCCCTTTTTATAGTCGACTAGTACTCCTGTACTAGTCGACTTATCATAACCTTAGTCGACTAGTTATTTGTTCTGGAAATTATGTACTCTCTGTTGCTGGTGATTACTTCTATTAGTCGACTTACCCTATCTGTTAGTCGACTTATACCTTATATAGTCGACTTGTCTCATTTGTTCAGTCCAAACCCCACTTCCCTAGTCGACTTATCCTATCTTTTAGTCGACTAACCCCTACCCTAGTCGACTTGCTCCTTCCCTCTAGTCGACTAACTTTAGTCTGACTGCCGTTATTAGATCTTTTATGAATTGAGGATTTTACCCTTGAGTTATGATATTGGCTATAGATGGATGAATAGGATTTTGAGGATTAGATATTGGTTGAATTGACCTAACCTGATAGATCTTAGATATATATATCTGATATGTTACCGGGTTTTGGGATCTTATGATTGACCTTGATAGAAGTAAGAGTTTGTGATGACTTTGATCAGACTAGAGTGTAGAGATCTGAATAGATGTGTCAGAACATTTGTTATTTCAGTTATTGAGATGTGAATATATTGATGACGTGAGAATCAGAGTTGATTGTTAGGGTGAGAGAACTGATCACTGATTATTGAAATATTGAGACGGTGGTTTATTAGACCAGACTACTCGATATGGATTGATACTCGATGTTCATGATGACTATTGAAATTATGAGTTGGCAGACTCATTAGTATTGTATTCAGTACATGTATGAGATTTTGGGACGGTTATATATATTAGATTGTATATATTGACTAGAGGTATCTAGACTGTTACTGTATAAATTCATGTTACTGAAAATTACTGGGAAAAGATTGTTTGACCGTAACACCCTGTACAGTCCTATTGTTCATCGTATACACGGTTACTGTTACTGTTCACTGTTACTGATATTGTTCACCGTGTATACGAATATTGACTGTTACTGTACTGTTATCGTTACTGTCACCGTATCTTCCCAGTGTTATGAGTAACATGAGTATTGATTGTTTTTACTGAATTCAATAATAAAGTAATTGAACAACTTACACCGAGAGTGGGAAAATTGATGGAGGAGACAGCGTCTGTATTTTGGGTGGACCTAAGATACAGGTTGCGCAGCCGACTGAGGGTTCCACTGCAGGGTTCTTAGGGGATGACTGACATCCCATCTGTACTGTTACTATTCCACTGTTTTCACAGTGAGATTACTGTTACTGTTACTGAGTACCTAGCGGTACGGCCTGGTTCAGCGCCAGGAAACTGAGGCCGTGGTCCCGGGTATGTACGGGACCCACCTAAAGCATGGACAATGTCTCTTCTATTAATTTCAATAACTTAGGAACTTGATTGACACGTGTAGTAGGCGTAGTATGGGATGCGTCTACTGCAGGTGGCAATTAGTGTTCGCTAATATAATAAATGATAACGAACTGTTAATGCATTATTACTGACCGTAAACACCTGATTGTACATATAGATAAGATATGATAGATATATGTTTGTACACATGACCAGATTTGTATACCAGACTAGTGATATATGCCAGGCTGCACATCTTGACATCAGCTATTAGTTTACATTTGTGATAGTTGACCTTTATCTTCATTCATGTTGGTATGCAGTATCCTTCAGCTATATGTTTATCATGTTGTTTAGTTATCTTATATCTGCAGTTATTCTTTTTATTATTTTGTGCACATTATTTATATGCACGAGTAGTTCTCTTTACACACACACTCACTAGGTCGCTTTCTGACGACCCTGAATTTGCACGTCCAGATATTGGACGCTTGTTTCTATTGTGCAGGTGTTCGATGAGACTGTACGCTTCGCGAGGAGCTGGAATCTCCCTCCCTTTTATTCTGGTATTATTTCATTATCTTATTCCGACTATTATTCTTTGATCCCTGTATATCACACCTAGCTTCTATTCTATTCCTTATTTCATTTGAGATCATGTGTAGCCTTATATGTATTATTGCAGTGATCGTTGATTATTATCGTTGATTTATAACTTGTTCAGGTTAATTTAGGCTTAGCGTGTATACGTGGGGTATTTTCCTCACGTATATACGTCGCCGACTCTCGTCGCGACTCCGCTTCAGCGTATTTTGGGAAGCGGGGCGTGACAGGCCAGAGAGCCATTGCTCTCTGGTTCAGGGCCCGGTCGACCGGGCGGTCGACCGGTAGCAGCAAACGGTCAAAATTTGACCGTTGGCCGGTCGATCGGCCGGTCGACCGGAAGGTCAAATCTGACCATAATTGGCTGCAAAGGCTAGTTTTTTGTTTAAGGGTTATATAAATCCCATTTGAGCCCATATTTGGTTAAGACTTTCAAGAAGAAAAATTCTCCTATCTACAAGTGTTTTATACAAGATTTCAAAAGAGTTTTTAAAGTTTCAAAGATCAATCTTCATTGTTTTAAAGTGTTTTGTTATTTCAAAGAAAATAGGCTTTTGGGAATTGTTTTTGATCTAAAATTCTATATCTTTTTGGAGAGTTTCTCAAGTGATTTTCTTTGTTAAAAACACTTTGGTTTTTACACTTGAGCTTATCAATCTATCCTCTCTATAGGATCCTTGTTTTTGTGAAAAAGAAATTGGTTTGTGGTCTTTTGATCATCAAGTTGTAAACTCTTATCATTGCTTGGCTTTGTGCCTTTCCCTCTTGTATAAAGGAGGTTGTGCAATTGGGTTGTATCCCTCAAGTGTGAGGTGATTCTTGTGCTTATCCCTCAAGTTGTGAGGTGATTGTTTTGTTGGCTTGGTGCTTAGCCTCTTGTGAGAGGTTGTGGTTGTAAAGAGAGGAGTTGGGTACTCCTAGTTATTGTATTGCCCCAAATCCTCGTTGGAGGTTCTCTGTATCCTAGGTGGACAAAGTTAGTGGATTCGAAATCCTTCTGGGTGAATGCGGGGACGTAGAGCTGGGTGCTCGAACCTCGAAACAAATCTTATTATTTGCATTTGATCCATTGACTCTTACTCTCTCTCTATTACTTTGTGCATTGATTCATATTACCATATCATATACATGCTTGTGTGTTTGTGTGCCTCACTTGTGCTTAACCACGAGAGCTTTATATAGCGCCTCAACTCTTATTCAGAGGAATCAAGAGGAGTTAGTCCAGAGCCCTTCACCAGGAATTCGGCTACACTCGTTGGTTGCATTAAGTATTGTAGCTATTAAGTTTTTAATTCCGCATTTAGTTCATTAGATTAGCCTATCACCTATTCACCCCCTCTAGGTGATTTCAAATGGTATCAGAGCCTACGCTCCTGATATTAGGTTTAACCACCTAGGAGTGTGATCTTGGTTTGCTAATCTACATTTGCATTTGCACTTGCACACATATAGTTTGCTCTCATGGATAGCCCTCCCATGTTTGATATCTCTAGACTTGATATTTGGAAGGTTATGATGAGTTGTCATTTGAAAGCCCTAGGATATAAGGTTCACCTTGCCATTACCAAGGAATCATACCTTAGTGATAGCAAGCATATAGAGGCTAATGCTATAGCCCTAAAGGCACTTAGAGCATCACTTCATAAAGATTATCTTCATGTGTTTTCTCACTATGATTCGGCTTTTGCAGTATGAAGCATTTTGACTTCTACCGAGCTACCAAAGATTATTGATAAGATGAGAAGATCTACAAGAGACAAGTCCGACGAACATTGCTTCATGGTCCAAGAGAATGACTCCCTTGAGGTACAATCGGAAACTCAACTAGATGCTAGTTCTAGTTCATATTGTAATGAGTATATGGAGGCTCAAGCCATAAATAATGAACTTACTAAAAGGTGTGAAAAATTACTTGAAAATATAAACTTTTGAAAAAGGATAATATTAGTTTAAAAGAAGAAAATAAAATTTATCTTCTACATTTGAGAATATTTTGCAAGAGAAGGAAGAGATTTCAAGTGAATGTAACTCACTTAAATCCCAACTAGATCTTGCCCTAAAAGAAAATGAATTTTTGAAAATAAAAACGATTGTGAAATAATTTTGAAGAAAAATGAAAACTTGTCTTCAAAACTTGATTGTGTTATAAAGAGAATGATTCTTTGAAAATAAAAATTGCTTCAATTTCAAAGGATTTAGAAGTTTGTTTGAAGAAAAATGAATCTTTGAAAATTGATATTGATTCACATGTTTGCCATGCTAGTGTAACTTCACCTAGCACACCTATTGCATGCTCCACTTTATCTTCTACTATTAAAAATGATATAAATTTGTTAAAGAAGAATGTGGATTGTTTGGGCTCCACTTTGAGCCAATGTGCTTTAAATCATACACGTTTTGAATCCATGTTTCGCAAGAAACAAATTCCATCTATGCATGCATACCATCCACGGCATACACATGCTTCGCACGTTTATGTACACAACACTATGTATGCTCATGTGTACACTTGTACACATTGTGAACGTAAGAGCCACATTGCTAAATTTTGCTATGATAGAGTACATGATGTAAATTTAGCAAATAAATTTGTTTGGGTTAGGAAAGGTGATAACTCCCATGGACCCAAAAGGATATGGGTACCAAAGACCACCTCTGTTGTATTTGATGTAGGTGTGGGCTCTCGCATGACGTGAGAGTAATGGTGCCTTGAGGTGGATGCGTTCCGAGCTTAAAGAGGACTATTTGGATGCATCACTTTCAAGGGGAGTTTTGGTGGGAGGACCACCTTGGTTTGGCGAACTAGAGAAGTGCCTTCATCGGTTTTGGTATCGATCTCTAACTCCCGTTTATATTTACATGCTTTCCATATTATTGAGTTTTAGCATGTTTTGATTAGTATGTTAAATGCTATGATTATTAGATCATTGACATGCATGTATAGCATTTGAGATCACCCATGTTTATATGGACCCATATGTAGTGTTCTCACCATTGTTTAGCTATTATGTACATCATAGTTCTAATAGCATGTGGATTTACATAATGATCGTATTTATATTTATCATGTTGATTTATGTCTCGTTTCATGCTTCATGATTTGATTACATGTTTGGATGTTAGTTTTCATTAAAACTTGGATATATACTTGTACATCTAGTGAGCCTCAAATAGACTTCTATATGTTTGTGCTTAATGCTAATTTGTGCTTGTTAAATGTACTAGTATAATCTAGTTTTGATGATTTATACATTTGACTTGTATTCCACATCTTAGACATGTTTTATGATCACATGTTTTCACTTCATGTATATGTTTATTTTGCCAAACCTTAAAATATACATGTATATACCCCTTGAGTCATTTGCTTTTCATGCAAATCTTTTTTATGGACTCAATTGTGTTTAGGGATATATATGTATACTTCTTGTTTTGTCAAAACATACATATGCCTTGAAGATTAAATTGTTTTGATGATTTTCATGTTTTAAGGAATTTTCATAGTTGAGCTTAATTGACTAGTTTCATGATAATGTGTTTCACATATTCCTTGTACACTCACATCATTTTTTTTTACTCATGATTTATTTTCATGAGACTATGATATGGGCTTTATTGATTTCGAGTGTTTGGTGATCAAGTGATCTACATGTTTTTCATGAAAAACATTTTTGTTTTATTCCTTACTTAAAGGATTTCGTACTAGTTTATAAAGTTTTTCATATAACTGAAGGTTCACCTAGAGGGGGGTGAATAGGTGAAGGCTAATCTAATGGTCACTTAATGCCAAATAATGCGGAAGCTAAAAAACAATTATGACCAAATAAACCTTTTACACTAAACACCACATATAACACAAGAGTGTTGCCGAATTCCCCGTGAAGGGCTCTGGACAAACTCCTCTACATTCCCCTTGAATGGGTTGAGGTGCCGCGTTGGCTCTCTTGGTTAAATACAAGTGTTAGTAAACAACCCAAGCAAGTATATCAATGAAGCACAATATGAATATCAAGCATGTAAGAATAAGCACAATAAAAGCATGCAAGATATAAAAGAGACAAAGAGAGAGAGAGAGAGAGAGAGTGAGAGTGAGCAATCGCAAACACAAGGAATTTGTTTCGAGGTTCGAGCACCCTTGCTCTACATCCCCGCCTTCGACACACGAAGGATTTCCACTATGCAAGAACCCAATGGATCTCTCCTCGGTGCCGCAACACCTACAAGCCCTCGGACTCCCTAGTCCCGTACACACGAAAGCCCACCGGCTCGCCGAGGCCGCACCTCAAACAAGAGTTCGCACCCGAACCCGAAAAACCGAGTCCACACTTGGACCCGAAACAATGCGAACACAACCGTCCGCCTTCTCAAAGAACAAAGTAGAACTTTGGTGATCACAATTCTTGATCACCTAAAATCCTCTCACAATAAATCCCTATAGGTAGATATAGCAATGGATGGCTCAAGTGTTTGTGTGAGAAAACTAGGAAAGAGATGGTGGAGGAAAACTCAAGAAATTCTCTTTTAACACTCTTTGATAAACTCTCCTTTTAATTGGAAGTATTTGCTCTCAAATATGTGGAGAAAACTCTTTTAAACAGATGAGAAAAACTAGCCCAAAGCTCTCCTAAAATCTTGTTTCAAAACAATGACCAAACCCCCAAATTTATAGGCTGTCAAAAACTAGCCGTTGGGGTCTGTCAGACCTGTCGGTCGACCGCCTGGTCGACCGCCAACGGTCAAAAATCAGACCGTTGGAGCCTCCGGTCGACCGCCCGGTCGACCCAAAAGAACAGAGAGCACTGCTCTCAGTTCCGGTCGACTCGGTCGGTCGACCGGCCATCTGCCAGGACAAGGCGTGCACGTCGTGCACGTCGGTCGACCGAGCCGGTCGATCGACTTCAGAGTTAGTCGACTATCAAGGTTGTAAGTCGACTATCTGAAGCCTGAAAACAGTTTTTCTGGGATTTAAAACTAAGTCTTTTGGTTGAAATAAATCCCATAAAATACATAAAAATCTACAAAAATAGTTTAACCAATATACTTTGATATACAAACATGCTTGCACAAAATCAAGGCATGTTATAAAAGATTGGACTATTTTTGTAACTTGAAAATATTTGACTCATGATAAAAAACTGTTTTTCCAAAACAATATTTTTCCAAAACATGTTTTTTCAAATCTTCATCAAATACAAAAACAAGATATACTTTTAAAGCATAGTGTGTATGGATATGATCCACTACACAATCAAGATGAAATATCTATGTTTTTGACAATACGCATAAACTTGGTTTTGGTTGAAAGATGTAAACATGAATACCAAAAACCAAATAGTATTTTGTCACAAAGAAAAATCTTTTCTAAACTAAAAAATCTTTTATGAAAACAACTAAATTAAGAGTGTGTGTATGTATATGTACTTGAGCAATCCACCAACTACTCTATCCTTTACATTTTATCTAAAACAAAAATCTTACTAAACAAACCTAGACACAAGTCTTCATCTTCTTGAAGTCTTCACTTGAAGCATTCTCATCATCTTGACTTGGTCCAAATGCGATCCAACGAGCTCGACTCCTCTAGAGTACTTGATGTGATCTTGATGCATAGGCTCGTGAATCAACCGGTGCTAACTCCAAAATATGTCTTTAAATCCTTTGTTGAAGCTCCACACCTACTAAGATCTTGATAACAAATCTGTCACTAATTAAACACAAGATCATTAGTAAACATAACTACATGAGTTGATCATCATCAAAACTAGAGTGATGGGCCTTTGGGCCAACAATCTCCCCCTTTTTGATGATGACAAAACTCATGAAGTTATATATGCATGGATTAAAGTAAAGCTCCAAAGAAGCTCCCCCTTAACTCATGCATACCAAATAAACAATAATATATGACAATGAAGCTCATAAATATGTATGCAAATCTAGGAGATAAAACAAAATCAAATTCTTTTTCTCCTATTTGCGAAACAAAACATATATGCATAAACATAAATCCTTTTATAAAAACATGCATATATAGCAAATACCTCTCCCCCTTTTTGTCAATCATCAACAAAGGGTTTAAGGTAAAAACAAAATCATCAAATCTTTCTCCCTCTTTTGTCATAAACAAAGAGATCATTAAGGGGTCAAACATATCGATAAAGATTATATGCGATATACATTCATGATGAGAAAGACGTTAAGTTAGCTCCCCTACACATATGCATTACATGAAGAAGGGATGACAAGCCCCAATTCACATAACACATATTATGTAATGCATAAGAGGAGATGTGAAGCTCCCCCTACACACGTGTACCATATAAAGAAGAGATTGTCAAGCTCTTCAATACACAATACACTCAACATGAATCTATATGTAGAAGAGATGTTAAGCTCTCCTTACATATAAGAAATATAAATCAAAAAATGTTTTTTTTAATTTTTCTAAAACAAATTTTTAAAGGTATCAGAGCTTTTGTAAAACAAACAAATTTTAAGATACCAAATTGAAAATAATCATTATTGTAAATCATATTGATACCAATTGAAATATAACAAATATGAAGTTGAAACATATAGATACCAATAGTAAACATAATGATCAAAAATTTATTTTTCATCATAAACTTTGTGCTTTTTTTTTAAATGTGAACCAATTGAGTTAAGCACATGAAAATCATATATATGTATGAAAAAAAATATACCAATTGACATTGATATATACATATAAGAAAACAAAATATGAGTATATACAAAAATTTTCAATTTAGATACCAATTGAAAGAATCCAATGATACAATTGAAATAACAATAAGATCAAGTGTATATCTCATATAACTACCTCCAAATCATGGTTCCAGTTTTAAATGATTTTCATTTTAAAGCATTCATGAACATGATCTCCCATCCATCCTCCCATTGATGGTAGGAGTTTTCAAAAATTAGATTTGAAAATATTTTAGCATTGAAAATCACTACCAAATGAAGAACAATAACTAGTTAAAATAATTTGAAAAACTAGTTAAAGATCCTTCAAAAACATGAAGTCATATGTTTTTCATGAATTATACTAAATACATAAAAGTTCAAGCATTCATAGTCCATAAAGCTCAAAATTATCTTGAAAAGTAAAAGGTGAGTGTTCAAAGGTTACGTAAATGGCATTTTCATGAAAATAGTCATTAAGGCTCAAAATGATCAAGACAAATTTTTCATTTTATTTTATCAAACAAAACATGAAAATTCATTTTTCATTAAAACAAAACATACTTCTAGGTATATGTATGATTTATCCAATCCTAACAATACACATACATATCCCAAACATAAAAGAGTCTATCAAATGTATTTGCATGAAGGCAAGAGACTCACGGGTATACATGTATATTTATTAGATTTGAATTAATAATACATATACATGAGTAAAGCATAAAAATTGGCAAAGCATGTATAAATGAGAGAATCATCAAAACTAGTCTATACATATGCATATAGTGGGTACAAATGAGCATGAAGTGCAATCATATATAAAACAAATGTAGCTCACTATTTGTACATGTATAATACAAGTTTTGATAAAAACTACATCTAAGCATGTTTTTACCACATGAAGCACATAAAACAAATAAAACATGATCATGCTAAAAATATCATGAATGAACAAGCATGAACATAAATAAAATGGGAGTTTAGAGTTGTTACCAACTCCAAAGCTCCAATCATGGTGGTCTTCCCACCAAAACTCCTTGATAGCGATGCGTCTAAAGTGTGTCCATCCAATCCATGTGCATCCACTACCAAGGCACCGATCCTCTCACGTTTTGTGAGAGCCCTCACCAATATCAAAAGCAAATGGTGGGGATTTTGGTACCCATATTTTCTTGGGTCCTTGGGGTTAGTCTTGTAAGGAACCCAAAATCTTTATTAGCAAAATTACAATGATTTAACCTAAACAAAATTTTGCTAAATGGCCTTTGCGGCCACAATGTGTACATGTGTACACCTTAGTATGCTTGTGTGTGTGTGAATGATCATGATGTGCAACATAAGCATATGCATGATGGGCATGATGTGCATGAACATGTGGAGTTTGTTTCTTTGAAAACATTGACTCCAATCTAGTATGGTTGAATGCACAAGAGTTCAAAGTTGAACTCAAACAATCCATTTTATTTTTCAAAACTTTTATCTCATTAGTGGTGGCATGTAAAGCATGATGAGATAAAGAATCATTTTTCTTTTTCTTTTTCGAAACAAATTCTTTTTCTTTTTCACAAATCTTTCTTTTAAAGAATTATTTTCTTGAAAAACAACTTCCTTTGTTTTTCCACCAAATCAACTTTATTTTTCAAAATAGTGTTTCCTTCACAAAGATTATTTAATTTGGTCATCAAGGAAACATTTTCATTTTTCAAAACATCTTTTTCTTTTTCTAAACATGCAATTTAATTTTAAAAGAATCGTTCTCTTTTAGCATGCAATCAAAATTCTTTTTAATTTTCTTATTATCTTTTTCTAAGCATGCAATGTTATCTCTAAAGAATCATGTTTTTATGCATGCAAGCAATATTCTTTTTTTAATTTTTATTTTTCTTTTTAAGCATGTCATATTTTTCAAGCACAAGTTGACAAAAGGTAGTAAGCTCATCATATGAATGTCTTCATCATCGGATTCGGAGTTTATCTCAAGGGGGTTATCCCCTTGGACCATATAGCACAAGTTGGAGGTGTTGCTTCTAACGTCCGAATCGCTCCCGCATAGTATTGATCATTTTCACAAGGGAGATCAAAGTGTTCCAAACTACAAAAGCCGAATCAAAGTTAGAAACCCTAGAAAAATAATCATCATTTAGGATAGATCTTAAAGCATGTAGGGCTTTTGTATTAGCCTCAATATTCTTACCATTTAAACAATATGCATTATTAGTTGTGGTAAGATAAACATGAATACCTAAGGCTTTGAGGTACAAGGACATCTTCACCTTCCATATATGGATGTTAAGAATGTCAAACATGAGTGGTGACATGAAGTCCATGGTGTGTGTACAAATATTGTGATTAGCCTAAAAATGAGGATCTTTAACTCTAAGTTGTTAGACCCAAATCAGAGTACCAAGCTCTGATACCAATTGAAGGTTCACCTAGAGGGGGGGTGAATAGGTGAAGGCTAATCTAATGGTCACATAATGTCAAATAATGTGGAAGCTAAAAAAACAATTATGACCAAATAAAACTTTTACACTAAACACCACGTATAACACAAAGTGTTGCCGAATTCCCCGTGAAGGGCTTTGGACAAACTCCTCTAGATTCCCTTGAATGGGTTGAGGTGCCGCGTTGGCTCTCTTGGTTAAATACAAGTGTTAGCAAACAACCCAAGCAAGTATATCAATGAAGCACAATATGAATATCAAGCATGTAAGAATAAGCACAATAAAAGCATGCAAGATATAAAAGAGACAAAGAGAGAGAGAGAGAGTGAGCAATCGCAAACACAAGGGATTTGTTTCGAGGTTCGAGCACCCTTGCTCTACATCCCCGCCTTCGACACACGAAGGATTTTCACTATGCAAGATCCCAATGGATCTCTCCTCGGTGCCGCAACACCTACAAGCCCTCGGACTCCCTAGTCCCGTACACACGCAAGCCCATCGGCTCGCCGAGGCCGCACCTCAAACAAGAGTTCGCACCCGAACCCGAAAAACCGAGTCCACACTTGGACCCAAAACAATGCGAACACAACCGTCCGCCTTCTCAAAGAACAAAGTAGAACTTTGGTGATCACAATTCTTGATCACCTAAAATCCTCTCACAACAAATCCCTATAGGTAGATATAGCAATGGATGGCTCAAGTGTTTGTGTGAGAAAACTAGGAAAGAGATGGTGGAGGAAAACTCAAGAAATTCTCTTTTAACACTCTTTGATAAACTCTCCTTTTAATAGGAAGTATTTGCTCTCAAATATGTGGAGAAAACTCTTTTAAACAGATGAGAAAAACTAGCCCAAAGCTCTCCTAAAATCTTGTTTCAAAACAATGACCAAACCCCCAAATTTATAGGCTGTCAAAAACTAGCCGTTGGGGTCTGTCAGACCTGCCGGTCGACCGCCCGGTCGACCGCCAACGGTCAAAAATCAGACCGTTGGAGCCTCCGGTCGACCGCCCGGTCGACCCAAAAGAACAGAGAGCACTGCTCTCAGTTCCGGTCGACCGGCCATCTGCCAGGACAAGGCGTGCACGTCGTGCACGTCGGTCGACCGAGCCGGTCGACCGACTTCAGAGTTAGTCGACTATCAAGGTAGTAAGTCGACTATCTGAAGCCTGAAAACAGTTTTTCTGGGATTTAAAACTAAGTCTTTTTGTTGAAATAAAATCCCATAAAATACATAAAAATCTACAAAAATAGTTTAACCAATATACTTTGATATACAAACATGCTTGCACAAAATCAAGGCATGTTATAAAAGATTGGACTATTTTTGTAACTTGGAAATATTTGGCTCATGATAAAAAACTGTTTTTCCAAAACAATATTTTTCCAAAACATGTTTTTCCAAATCTTCATCAAATACAAAAAAAAGATATACTTTTAAAGCATAGTGTGTATGGATATGATCACTACACAATCAAGATGAAATATCTATGTTTTTGACAATACGCATAAACTTGATTTTGGTTGAAAGATGTAAACATGAATACCAAAAACCAAATAATATTTGTCACAAAGAAAAATCTTTTCTAAACTAAAAAATCTTTTATGAAAACAACTAAATCAAGAGTGTGTGTGTGTATATGTACTTGAGCAATCCACCAACTACTCTATCCTTTACATTTTATCTAAAACAAAAATCTTACTAAACAAACCTAGACACAAGTCTTCATCTTCTTGAAGTCTTCACTTGAAGCCTTCTCATCATCTTTGAAAAGCACACCTAGAGGGGGTGTGAATAGGTGTACTTGCTAATCTAGAAACTAAATGCTCTAATGCGGAAGCTAATGCAAATTTTGCAAACACACTTAGTACAACACACAAGTGTAGCCGAATTCCCCGTGAAGGGCTCTGGACTAACTCCTCTTGAT
>JAVJIF010012786.1:0-117055 GCA_038442645.1 Agave tequilana
TTGTATAGCCTCGGTGGCTTTGTAAGGATTGAGAGAGGAGTTCGGTACTCCTATAGTGGATTGAAAATCCTACACGGTGGTGTAGGCGGGGATGTAGAGCAAGGGTGCTCGAACCTCGAAACATATCCGTGTGTTTGCGTTTGATGCAATATCTCTCAACTCTCTCTCTCATTTATTTGTGCAAAGCATCATACTTCATTCATATCATATATTGCTTGTGTTGAGCATAATTCATATTGCCATATCTATTTGCTTGTATTGCCTTGCATATATTCACATTGCTATTCATCCTTATTTTCTTGGCTTGCTTGTGTGTGTGCCTAACTTATACTTAACCAACAAGAGCTTCACATAGCACCTCAACCATTCAAGGGGAATCAAGAGGAGTTAGTCCAGAGCCCTTCACGGGGAATTCGGCTACACTTGTTGTGTTGTATTAAGTTTGTGCAAGATTTGCATTAGCTTCCGCATTTAGCGCACTTAGTTTTGCATTTAGTTCTAGATTAGCACTTACACCTATTCACCCCCCCTCTAGGTGTTTTTCAGAACTAGAGCAATAAAAATCCTAGAGAAAACCTACAAAATACAAGCTCTATCCTCTAATCTCTCCTCCCTTATTTCGCTGGCCCTGATGGTCTATTTATAGGCTCAGAGAGAAGGCTCTAGAACCCGGACAGGTGGAGAGAATCTCGGGCTCAACGGCCTTGTAACTGCCGCGGAACCGCGGCCAGAGCCGCGTTTTCGCGGCAGAATCTTGGCCGTTGAGGCCGAGATTTCTGTTGCGGATTTCTCGCAGGTTGTTAGCCACGTGGACCTTCTGGAATGTCTGAGCTGGCGCGTGGATGTCTCCAGGTCCTGGGCTCAACCCTTGGGCTCTCTTTTGGGTTTTGATTAATTCTCCTTTATTCTTGATAATTAAAGGGATTATGGGCCTCTTCTTCATTAAAATATGGACCTGCAAAAATAGAGAGAAAAAGATTAAAAATCACATTTTTATTTATGATATGCATGGTATGGATGTGGCAAAATATGCAAAAATGAATAATAATCAGGCACACGGAATCTAGTCGTATCTATTGCCTTTATATTGTTGCACCCTCCAGAGAAATCCCTTCTCGCTAATCACCAGATATCGGCGTTTCCAACGCCAAGGTAATCCCAAACCAATATGGCACGAACCAAACAATCAAAGAGAAAGCTAGAAGAAAACGATTTAATGAGATTTGGTAACTTGCCTATGCTCTCGGGGCAGAAGGGAGAAGATCTTATTCAAACAATAGAGTTACAAGGGTTACAAAGGTGATCCGAAAATTCTACTAAGAGACAACGCACTCGGCTGTAGGAATCTTGAGATTAAACTAACTCTAGAACTCCTAACAATCAATTTAACAATCGATTCTGATTGATCCAACAATTGATACCCATGAGAGTACAGAAACCCACCTTATATAGCCAGAGGAGAGAGCCAATTGAAGGAAACCAAATTCGGATCGATATTCGATTCTAAAAAATAGAAATCTGAAACCAACTTAGAATAGCCAGAACCCAACACGCAGTCGACCGGGTAGTCGACCGGCTTCATGTAGTGATCGACTGGGTGGTCGACTGCTAACCCAATTCATCTTGTGCCTCTGTGCAGACTTCTTGGTCGGTCGACTGGGCGGTTGACTGACTGTAGTGTGCAAAAAATAAGTCTTTTCGGCGGTCGACTGGGCGGTCAAACGTTGTTGCCTTCTTCTCCAAATGTGCATGCTTGTGCACTTGCCGTCGACCGCGCTGCTTCCTTTCTTCTTTTTAACTGAGTTTAAAAAACTCTATCAATCTTTTTATCCTCTGATCTTCTCCCCACAATTCTCCATCTCAGTGAAGATTTCTCAAATCTGAGCTGAATACAATGAATCAACCAATTTTGACTCATCCAACTAGCTGCGTCATTACGACTGCCTAAGTAATTATGCCCAATGGGATCAAGCCACACGTAGTTCATCTAAACAAGCTCCACCGAGCTCAACCATACAGAAATCGAAGTTGCAACAGTGAACCCAACTAGCTGCATATGAACCTCCTTACCAATACCGTCATGGAGAACAACGACCTTCAATTTGAGCTTTTCTGGCTCACCAATTTGAGATTCATACATCTTCACCCACTTTCATGGATTCAACTTGGTTCCTTTCGCTGCAAACAACTCAACCTATTCAGTATCCATCATGGTTATATGATCTCCATCTGGTGTCACATCAGGTGAGATCCTAACTGATACCGAACTAACTAGAGATGGTAGAGTAGCATTAACCTCTACTCGCTGCGATATATCCTTGGTCTTCGACCTCTTCACCTGCTGAGAAATGATAGACTTCAACAATGAAGTTTTATCAAATGTAACATGCTTGCTCAACACATTCTTCTTGTTTTCAGGGTCCCATAGTTTGTAGCCTTTCATATTCCTCTTGACACCCAAAATACAAATTTTTTTGCTCATGGACATCTAGTAACCTTATTATAAACCTTTAATCAGGAACAGTTTTATGCCCAACAGAGATTCAGACGGTGGAAGTTTGATCAGTTCTGAAATTAGCTCATTCATATTATTCAAAGTAGGTCAGTCTACAGAGATTCTGACAGATTATATAAGAGAGATAGTTCGGCTACACGGTATTCCAGTCTTTATTGCGTCGGACAGAGACTCGGGATTCAAATCGCAGTTCTGTTAAAGTCTTCAGAGAAGTCTAGGGACTCTTCTTATATTCAACTTATCTTATCATTCTCAAACAAACAAGGCAGTTCAAACAGACCATTTAGATTTTTATTTATCTTCTTCTAGTAGAATTCTCTTATTAACAGTTATCAGATCAGTAATAATATCGCACCATCCGAAGTTTCATACGGTAGAAAGTGCAGAAGACGTCTAGGTCTCGAGGTTATTATTCAGTCACTTTGGAGTGTTAACCTTAGTTATTCATATCTTAATTGGTATAATCCTCGTCCCTATCCTTTTTGTTTTCACGTTCCCCTTATCGAAATTTCGTGGACGAAATTTTTGTAAGGTGGATGGAATGTAACACCTGTTCACGAAATAACTTAGATACATGTTCTGATTTTTTGATCATATTTTTTATTTTCTCTACATATTTATTTCTGCTTTGTGTTTTGTTATGTTATTATTTTGCATTAGATCTGGATTCCTGGGCTCAGAGTCAGCTTGAGTCTGAACCAGGAACGCGATCCAAGTATACTACTTGATTTGGTCTTCCCAGTAGTCAGATTTGATCAGTTTCAATTTCAAATATCATTTTCAAATATTTTAGATTTTTCATGATTTTTTGATATTTTTATGAATTATTTTACAAGATCTTCAAAATCAGTGTCGACCGGTATTGCCGATCGATTACCGAATTTTCAATTTACAAATGGAGTTGAATTTTTAAAATCTGCTTTCATATTGTTTCTTATAATCATATTTTTCTACTTTAGTGCATTTTTTAGGATTATTCTAAATTTATCAAAACTCGACCGGATTTGGTGTCGACCGATATCACCGGTTTATTCTAAGATTTTTAATTTAAAAAGCAGATTAAATTTCTAAAAACCAATTCCATATTGTTCCTTAGGATGATGTTTTCTACCTTTGAAAATGTTTGGGGATTTTTCTAGATTAGACAATATTTTTTGAAAATTATATAATATAATTATTATTGGATGTTTTCTTTCTTTCCTTTCTTTCTTTTCTTTTCTTTCTTGGTTTTCCCCCAACCACCTGGCACCCACGTGGGCCATCCCTATCAACTCCCCTCACTCACATCACTCACTATCTTTTTCATTCTCCCTCTCTTTTTCTCTCTCTCTCTCCCCTTCTCTCCCCATCTCCCTCTTCAACACCATCGCCGCCTGGCTAGCGCTGTCTGCCTCGCCGGTGACCTCCCAGTGCCACCGACCAACCCCCGAGTTTTGATCCCCCTCTCTCCTCTCTTTCTCTTCCCTTATCTCTTCCTTTCTCTCTCCCTTTCACTTCTCTTTCTCTCTCCCCCAGATCCGACCACCACCGTCATCTGAGCCATCGTCGACCACCTCCGGTGGCCTCCCCCGATACTGCTGACCACCGCCGACCATCCCCTTCTCCTTCTTCTTCTTCTTCCTTCTCTTTTCTTTCCCTTTTCTTTCCTCTGCTTCTTCCTTTCCCTCTTCTCTCCACTGGATCTTGGCCGCAGCAGCAAAAGCCGCCGCCAACCACCTGGTCGGCCGTCGGCGGCCAGTGCCCTCTCTCCTCCTCCCTTGGATCTCTCCCCCCCTTGATCTCACTTTTTCCTTCCTATTTTTCTCTCTCTCTTCTATTTTTCTCCTCCTTCCTCACCCTATATTTCGCCCTGTCTGAGGGCCGACGGCGGCTATGGCTGGCTAAAGCAGGCTACCCCTCTCCTCTCCCTCTTTCTCTCTCTTAAATCCTCTATTTCTCTCTCCTGCAATTCTCTTTCTCTTCTTTCTGTCTCTATCTCTTTCTCTTTCTAACTCTCTCTTGATCCCCCACTTTCTCTCTAGATCTTTCCCTCTCTATAATGGTGAGTGGTGCCCGTGCATGTGTATTTGGAGTTTCAAGATTTCACGGCATTTTCAAAGATTTAGGCGAGTGTTCTTGCCTCATTCTGTGTTTTCCCGCTTCGACGGGTCGCTATGTATTTTATTTTGTATTTGGGATTGCTTGTATTTTGTATTGCACTGTGTACTGATATTTGTATATGGCCAAACGCCTAGGACTGTATGTAGTAAACCTGTGACGAACACTTGTATTAGTGTAGTTTAAACACATGTACAGATACACTGCATGTGATGTGTTCTTTTATTCTTCATTACCATGCGTGACCGACCCTTCGTGGTCGTTTAGCCTCCGGGCTTTTCTCCAGCTTTCAAGCTTAACCCTCTGGGTTTTTAGCTTTATCGGGAGCCTAGCTAAGCCGTGTGACTGTGTAATTAGCCTATTGGACACCCCGTCAGGCACGACTTATAACGCTCCCGCTTGGATCAAACCCCTGCATTTTACTAGCTACATCATGTGGCTGCGAGCCGAGTTTAAATATGTAGCCTTCTCAGGCACGGTTTAGCTATATCCCCATTTTGCTCAGCCTCCGGGCTTAACCGCTCTGTAGTTTTATATCAGCTTTCGGGCTAAACCCTCAGGGTTTGCTAGCTTCGTCGAGAGCTTAGTTAAGCTATGTGTCTGCGAGCCAAGCTTAATTGTGTAGTCTCGTCAGGCACGACATAACTATGCTCCCACCTTGCTCATCCTCGGGTTTTACTAGTTATACCATGTGTCTGTGAGCCAAGCTTAATTGTGTAGCCTCGTCAGGCACGGTTTAGCTATACTCCTGCTTGCTCGGCCTCTGGTCTTACTCGCTTATCAGTTTCTTGCCTGCTATTCATATATGCTTGTGTGTTGTTTGGTTCTAACATCTCCTATAGGTACATACTCAGCCTTTGGGCTTAACCGCTCTGCGGTTCTATATTATAACCTCCAGATTTAATCTCTCTGAGGTTCATTGAAGTCTTCTGGACTTTCTTTACACTACGCCTGGTAGGCGAACCTAGTGTCAACACTTTACCGCTAACTCCGTTCGAGCTTAATTATGCCGTGAGCACAGTTTCGCCACACGCAATAGTTTAGCGTACATACACTCGCTCCGTCGTATTCGCTTAGCCATACTATAAGCGGTAACCACGCCGAGCGTGATGGCATCTAGTGTTGTACATTAGCTTTGCTCCAGCTTTGTTTAGCTTCGTTTGGATGTTCGCTTACTTGCTTGCATGCTTGACAAATTAACTATTATTCTTTTCTTGATGATTATGAAGAGTTTTAAACCTTTTCTTGAATCGTTTTTCAAAAACAGCATTGTTTTTCAGCATTCGTACCGATCCCCTGTATCGATACAGTTTTCTTGTATTGTGATATACAATAGTGGATATTTGTTGTGTTATCACCTGCATGCTACCACTTGACACTTAGGTCTGCTTGTTATCTATCACCTGACACCTATTCTGCTTAATACTTGGCTTATGATTATCATGTTACGGGAATCCTATAGTACTATCCTGTATTATATACAGTAACCTGTAACCCTAGTGCTCATGTACTCTTGTACTCCTGAATTCCTGAACCTGACTTGCTCTTGTTATTCTCGTAAATTGATAATTACATAATAAATTATAAAAATGACAACTTACATCGGGTAAAGAAAAAACTGATGGACTTCAAGTGGTGAATATATTTACAGTGGTATTAGTTATATTGTGCAACTTAAAACATTTGATTCTACCTGAGGGCCTCCAGTGTTGCTAGGGGAGAGCTAGCTTCCTACCTCCTGTTACATTCTTGAATGGGCATAATATAAGACCCTCCTCCTGTATACCTTGCGGCCGGTTTCGTACACGAGCAATAGAACACCTTGGACCGTGGTCCGGGGCATGCACAGGACCCATTATAAACATAACCCATTGGTTTCATCATGAGTATCCAATAACAACCTCGACTTACTCATATATGGAGGTATGTGGAATGGAACGTACGCTAGTACACATACTTAGATATATGGTCGGACAAGTAATAATAACAAAGTACTTATATAATAATTCATTGTATTGTTTTGCAATTCAGATTGTATGAACTAAGTTTATGGTGACATGAGACATAAAGTATATAGATGAGGGTTTCCTTATTTGGATTATTCTTTTGACATGCTAGTCTTAAGAAGCTGTAAACCGAGCTTGCATGATCGGTTTTGCTTATATTCGATATTATTGGTTTTATCAATTTTATATTGTTTTCTTAGTTTAAGAGACAACTCGGGTTATATGAACTCAGCATATAGTGATGTGAGATACAAGGTATATATATGAGGATTTTCTTGTGTAAGGTACGGAGATGTTACTGCGACGTATATACGTAGGTTGAAAATACCCTCACATATATACGCTAAGTATCAGTACAGGAAAGAATCAGAGTACGAAAGTACGTGGTGTATTATACATTCCAACATATGAGTACAATTACAAAGTTATCACAAGATGTGACACAATATTATAATAATATTACATCACCAATATGGCACAAAATGCGAGAATATAAAGAGGTATACAATAATGAACTGTACAAAAGGCGCTCACGAGTCACAAAGGAAAATTCGAGAGCCGAGTAGGGGGGCCTGGAAAGGTAGAGCTTCAGACGATCTGCCGATGATCCTCACTTCCGCTGCGCTTCTCTGATCAGCAACCGGGAGAATTCACAAGCTCCAAACTCTGAGATCTGAACATGAGAATTTAGGGGAGTCGGAACTCCCAACGAGTGGTGTGGCGAATGCCAAGTGGCATGCAAAGATAAGCACACCTGCACCGATAAATCTGAATCATGAACATGTATTGAAAGCCGTGTCGTGAGCACAAGCATACAAGAGCAAGTAAGGAGGCAGCAAGTACAGTAAATGTGATAAAACTAGTTATATAAGCCCAAATTACCGATCTGTGAGGTTAGTACTTCGAAAGAATAATCCAAATAAGGAAACTCTCATATTTATACCATATATATCTCATGTAACTCCTGAGTTCACATAACCTGAATTGACTCCTAAACTATGAAAATATCATAAAACTGATAGAAAGCCAATAAAATCAATAATACCGAATGTATGCAAAACCAGCTATACGGGCTCAATTTATGATTTCATAAGATTAGTACATCGAAGGATTAATCCAAACAAGGAAACCCTCATATATATACCTTTATTCCATGTTACTGTATTCCGAGCATATACAACCCGAGTTCCAAAATAACATAGCGAGTTAACGATTAGTATTTATTATTATTACTCGCCCTACCCATATATCTAGGTATGTGCTCTAGCGTCCCAACACACATACATCCATATATGAGTAAGTTGAGGTTGTTATTGGAACTGATGATGAGACCAATGTGTTATGTTTACAGTGGGTCCTGTACATACCCGAGACCACTGCCCAGGATGTTCCGGTGCTGACCTAGAACCTGTCGCTAGGCAAACAGGAAGGTGGGTCTTATATTATGCCCATTTAGGAATATAACAGGAGGTAGGGAGTCAGCGCTCCCTCGGATACCTGGAGGCCCTCAGGTAGATCCGAAAATCGGAGGTGCACAACATACCTAATATCACTGTAAACATATTCACCACCTTGAAGTCCATCAGTTTTCCCCTTACCGATGTAAGTTGGTCTTTTTATAGTTTATTATTATGTAATTATCATATTACGGGAATAGTAGGAGCAGGACATGTTTAGAAATTACAGGAGTATATAAGTACTAGAAATAGAAGTCACTGTATATATAATACATGATAGCAGGCATGATTCTCGAAATATGATAATCACAAGGCAAGCAGTAAGGTGTCAGATGGCCGATGATAAGTGATATCAAACAGGTGTCAGGTGATAACTTTCATGTGTCCGGTGATAGCATGCAGGAGTCATGTGTTAACTAAGAGCATGGTGGATATCACTATCATATATTCAATACAGGAAAATAGTATCGATACAGGAGATCGGTACGAATACAAGAAACGGTACTGATACAGGGGATCAGTACGAGTACATGAAAAATGACACAGTTTGGAAAATAGTATAAATATAGTTTTCAAACTCTTCACAACTTTCAAGGAAAGGAAAATAGTAGAATTATCAAGTAGACAAGAGAGCATGCAAGCAACCGTACATCTAAGCGAAGCTAAGCGAGCTGGAGCGAAGCTAACGTACTGTACTAGACGTCATCACGTTCGGTGTGGTTACCGCTTGCGGTATGGCTAAACGCATACGACAGAGCGAGCCTATGAACGCTATTCTACCGTGTGTGGCGTAGCCGCGCTCACAGCGTAGCTATACTTGAACAGAGTTAGTGGCAAAGCACTGAGCACTAGGTCCGCCTACTAGGCTTAGCTAAAAGACCTGATGGTCTGAACACACTCCTCTTAAAAAAGTGGGTGAGAAGCCCGCAAAGGCTGAAAGGCCGAGAGGCCAAGTAGATACCTGCAGAAGTGTTAGTACCAAACACACGCATATAATAGGTAGGTAGTAACTAAACTATCAGTAGAGTGGTGAAACTGAAGGTTGAGTAAGACAGGAAAAAGGTAAGCGAGCATATAAGCGAACAATCAAGTAGAGCTAGACAAGCTGGAGTGAGGCTAACGCACAACGTTAAATGCTATTATGCCTGGTTTAGTTACCACTCGAAACCATGATAACGTACAGCAATCGCTCGCGGCGTAATTACACTCGGTCGGAGTTAGCGATAGAGTGCTGAGCGCTAGGCTCGCTTACCAAGCGGAGCATGAGAGCCCAGAGGCTGAACGCAACCGAAGGTTGGGTACGGAGGTTGAATGCAACTCGAAGGCTAGGTATAGTACTTGCATGAGATGTTAGTACCATACGAGCACACATATCAGCGTGATATATCTAAACTGTCGTGGAGTGGTGAAGCTGGAAGGCTGAGGGTAGAGCTCGGAGGCTAAACAACCCCGAAGGGTTGGCCACACAGTAATAACATCACAAGTAGTATAAATGTACAGGAATAAAACTATGCTAGTATAATCATTCATTACACGGTACAACACAATACACATGTCCACAGAATATACACACCACACTGATACAACACAACACATTGATACAAATCTATATGTTCACAATACAGTTATAATTCACTGACACACATACACGATACACGAATATAATTCACCCGTCGAAGCGGGAAACCCAGAAAGGCGAGAATACTCGCCTAAAATCTTCAAAAAACCCCTGAAAAATCTGAAATCCTAAGAACATGTGCACCCACCAATATGTATTAAAAAATATATACACATAATTAGAGAGAGAGAATGAGAGAGGGAGGGAGAGAGAGAGAGAGAGTTGTAGTAGCAGCAGCAGGAGAGAGTAGACGGAGAGAGAGACGAACAGAGAGCAAGAGAGAAACAAAAGAGAGAGAAAGAGAGGGCAGGAGAAAGAGAGAGAATAGGAAGGGAAGCAGCAGCCCCCCAATAGCCTACGGCTTGGCTCAGCCAGGCCGTGGCCTGCCCCTGGTCGCGCGGCCAAGGTGCCAGGGAGGCAGCGCTGGCTGCCGTAGCCGACGCAGGCAGAGGGTGCCGGCGGCCACCCCAAGGGGGAGGAGAAGGGGAATGGTGAGGGGAGTTGTTGTGATGAGTATGATGATGGTGGTATAGGTGGTGGTGATGGGGTGAATTGGTGGTAGAGACGGTGGATTAGTGGTGGTGATGGGGTGGATTGGGGGCAGAGATGGTGGATTGGTGGTGGTGATGGGGTGAATTGGTGGCAGAGATGGTGGATTGGTGGTGGTGATGGGGTGAATTGGCGGAATTTGGGAGTTGAAGAAGATGGGGTGATGGTGATTCTTGAAGAAGAAGATGAAGAAGAAGAAAGAGAGTGGGGGTGGTGACTGGTCAGAGTTGGGCTCACCGGCGGGGGCTGCGTTCAGAGATCGGCAGCACTCTAGCCTGGGCATCGCCGGGGAGATGAAGGAGGGAGAGAGGAAGAGAAGATGGAGAGAAGAAAAAGAAAAAGAAAAAGAAAGAGATGGAGAAGTGAGTGAGGTGAGGGGGAGTAAATAAGGGGAGTGGTGGCCCATGGGTGCAGGCTGCTGATGGGGGCAAAAAAAGAAAAAGGAAAGAAAGAAAGAAAGAATTGAAAAGATCTCGAATATAATAATATTATATTAATGTCGTGAAATATCGACTGTTTTAGAAAAATTTCCAAAAATACCCAGAGATAGAAAACATCACCCTAAGAAATAATATGAAATTGATTTTCAGAAATAAAATCCCGTTTTCAAATTAAAAATTTGGAATCTACCAGTGATATCGGTTGACACCAAAACCGGTCGAACTTTGATAAATTTAGAAAAATTTCTAAAAATGCAGTAAGATAGAAAATGTGATTCTAAAAGATAACATGAAAGCAAATTTTAAAAATTTAATTCTATTTACAAATTAAAAATTTTGGAATAAACCATCGATACTAGCTGACACCAAATCCGGTGGAATTTTGATAAATTCAGAAAAATCTCCAAAAATGCATTGAGATAGAAAATATGATCTTGAGGAATAATAGGAAAGTAGTTTTTAGAAATTCAACTCCGTTTGTAAATTAAAAATCTGAGAATCGATCAGCGGCACTAGTCGATACCGATTTTAAAGATTTTGTAATTTAATTTAGAAAAATTCTAGAAAATCATAAAACATTTAAAATATTAGAAAATGATGTTTGAAATTGAAATCAAATAAATCTTACTACCAAAAAGATCAAATCAAGTAGTACACTAGGATCGGGTCGCCGGTTCAGACTGAAGCTGACTCCGAGTTCACGAATCCGGATCCAATGCAAAATAATCACATAAATAATCATAAAACAAAACAAATACGGAAAGAAATTCAAAAAATATGATCAAAAAACTTGAATACGTATCTAAGTAGATATTCTGGGAACGGGGTGTTACATTCCATCCACCTTACAAAAATTTCGTCCTCGAAATTTCTATAAGGGGAAAATGAACACAGGAAAGATAGGGACGAGGATTATACCACTTAAGATATGAATAATTAAGGGTAATGCTCATAACTGACTGACCAATAACTCTGGACCTAGACATCTCTTGCACTTCCTGCCGTATCAATCTTCTGATGGTACTATAATAACACTGACCGGATACTTGGCGATAAAAGAATAGTGTCGAAACTTCAGTAGACTGACCCATCTGAATAACATGAAGCGAGATGAATTGGTGAGATGATCATAATACTCCTTCTGGATTGTGAGATAAAGTTGATGAGGACTATAGAAATCCATAAAAATTCATAAAATAATACAGAATCCCCGCATGGCATGAAGCTATCATTGACGAAGAGTCGCTGCAGTAGAATTCTCTGATGTGCTGCATACTTACCCTTACTCCGGAAGTAGACCAGAAGATAAATTTTTTTAAAGAGAACCCTGTTAGAGATTTTGAATAAAGAAAACTGATAATAACAGGTTCTGAATACTAGGAGATGATAATTCTGAAATCCATAACCAAGAGTATAAATAATCGTCTTCTGAATGATAACTCGACTATAGATGAATATTTAGAAAATACCTAAGCTCTGCAAGGTTGGCCGGATAGATCATCAATAAAGATTTTAACAAGTTGGTGCAGATGCGGCTTGAAAACCTAGTTCACTAAGTCCATACAACACATTAGGCGGGAGAAATCCAGGGAACGAGGTTAGGATAATGAACTCTGACAGAACTATCCACAAGCGAAGTCAGAACCAGGTAGGACCATTGCGTAACACAGCGTCAGGCGCTAAGCATTAGGGTGCGGCGGAACTAACGCTTTGTAAGGTTACACCTGGCGAAACTCATGCGGCGAAGTCGACGCGTAACACAACGCTAAATGCTAAGTGCTAGGATGCAGTAAAGCCGACGCCTGGTTGATCTCACGTGGCTAGATCACGACTCTCGCTTGGCAAGGCTAGTGGAGTCTGTGGCTCATTAAATCCATAAAGACTGTTGGACATCATGTCTGAACTCAATGAAGTCGATAGAAGAGTGAAAAACACCTAGAGGTGGGGGTGAATAGGTGTTAATGCTAATTTAATGATCTTTTTAAACAAGTATGTATGTACGATGCAACCGGTCACTCAAAACAAGAAATTGAATCCGAATTCCCCGTGAAGGGCTCTAGAACTTCTCCTCTTTGATTCCTCTAGATTATGAGTTGAGGCACATAATTGTTTTCTTGTTGAGATAAGTAAAGACCGAAAAATGCAAGTGAATGAAATGGGAGCAATGAAGTGCAAGCAAGAGGTATCACAAGATAAAAATGTAAAGTAATGAAAAACAATAAGGAAACCAATCGCAAACACAAGTAATTTGTTTCGAGGTTCGAGCCACTGCTCTACGTCCCCGCCTTCACCACCGTGAAGGATTTCACTAAATCCGCAAAGGGAATTACAAGAGGTCTACACAAGACCGGAGTACCGAACTCCCACCAATCCAACCTCTACACAAGAGGGATCTCAACACAAAGAAAGTTCAAGTAACAAGGTGATCAAAAAGATCACAAACTTCTCTCTTACAACTCCTTATAGAATGGGAAAGATTTTTAGCTCAAGAAGTGAAGTGAGAAAATCAGTTGTAAAGAAGTAAGAAATACTTGAAAACAACTGAAAAACTTTAACCAAGAATGCACTTTAGAAAGTGAGAGCTTTGAAAACTTTTCTTTCTTTTGGAAACTTAAAACAATGGAGATTTTTCTTGAATTAAACAAGGGACCAATGCCATCTATTTATAGGGATTTGCCATGAGCAAATCATCATTTAAACTAGGTTAATAGGTCAGGAATTAGCCTCCAGAAATTCAGAGATAGCTGAAACAAACATCACAATCAAATCAAGAAAATAAATCTCAAGAAACTAGCCGTTGGGGCTGCTGGCGGCTGTCGGTCGACCGGCTGGTCGACCGGTAGTCAATCTGACAAACTAGCCGTTGGACTCGGTCGACCGGTCGGTCGACCGGGGGCTAAACAAAAAAACACAAGTTTGTTCTGTCGGTCGACTGGCCCGGTCGACCGACAAAACCCGAGAGCAAGGGTCAGTCAGTCGGTCGACCGGTCCGGTCGACCGGCAGACGTGCACAAACGTGCACGCCAAAGCCACAAGGCCCGGTCGACCGGTGCGGTCGACCGATCAGGCCTGAACTAGAGTCGGTCGACCGTTGGGCTTGAAACAGAATTTTTATAGGAAAAATTTTGAACTTAGAAGAATTTTTAAAATAATTTTAAATGGCTATATGATTAAGTAGCATGCTATTAGGGTTGGTATACATGATAAACAAGATGTAAAAATATAAAATATTTAGAGACATGTATATTAACGAAGACATGCACCTAATCCAACTATCCAAAACAAAAACCGTATTTTGAAAAATGAAAGTGTGTGTGTGTTTTTTTTGAGCCAACTTATCATAACCTCATTCTTTAACAAACTAATTCTACAATGGTTCTAGGTGACTACATGATCTTCAAATTAGGGCTTCTCCAAATGGAATGTTGTATAGCTTGAATCCTTGAACCCGAATTGAGTCAACTTAAGTCAAAAATACCTTCCTTTAGGGAAGAACACATCTTAAATCCTTAGAACCTGAAACACACTAAAATACTAAAAATATGATTAGTATAAATAACTATATATGTTTTGTAATCATCAAAACTCAAAAACCGGGTGATTGTAACCTTGGGCCAACAATCTCCCCCTTTTGATGATGATAAAACATATGAGTTATTTAACAAAAAATGAGAAAAATAGGAAAAGAGCTTGGAAGCTCCCCTCAAAACATGCTATGTATATGAATGGCTATATACATGAATAAATAGTAAAAATAAGAATTTGGCATAAAAAGAACATAAGAGTTCCAAAACATATAACTCAACAAACAATAACTCAAAACATAAACTCAAAACTCAAAACTCAAAAACTCAAAACTCAAACTCAAAACTCAAAATAATAAACTAACTTTTTTAAACTCAAAAACTCATAACTCATAACTCAAAATAATAAACGAACTTTTTCTCCCCTTTTTTCATACATCAAAAAGGGTAAACAAAACAAAAAAAAATTCATGATTCCATAACACAAACATTCAATTCTCACAAATAAAAGAAAATCTAGTATAGTCTAGTGGTTTTGTAAAAATATCGGCAAGTTAAAATCGGTAGAAACATAATCAATTTCAATATCACCTTTCTCATAATGATCTCGAAGAAAGTGATACCGAATGTCAAGGTGCTTGGTCTTACTATGTTGATTTGCATTTTTAGTCATATGAATAGTACTAGTATTATCACAAAATATTTAATATGGTCAAAATGCAAATCATAGTCAAGGAGAGTATGTTTCATCCAAAGGACTTGTGCACAACAAGCCCCCACCACAACATACTCCACCTCGGCGGTTGAGAGGGCTACGGAATTTTGTTTCTTAGAAGACCATGAAACAAGACAATTACCGAGAAATTGACATGTTCCACTTGTACTCTTCCTATCCACTCTACAACCTGCATAGTCGGCATCCGAAAAACTCGTCATGAAAAATTGTCCGATCTTCGGATACCACAAGCCCATTTCAATTGTGCCCTTAAGGTATCTAATAATGCGTTTTACCGCAATCAAATGAGACTCTTTAGGACACGATTGAAATCGAGCACAAAGACATACACAAAACATAATGTTCGGCCTACTAGCCGTTAAATACAACAAACTATCAATCATGCTACGATAAAGTTTAATGTCTACATTTGTACCTTGTTCATCCTTGTCAAGCTTTGTGGTGGTAGCCATGGGAGTTTTTCTTGTCTTAGCCCCTTCAAGCCCAAATCTCTTGATAAGTTCCTTCGTGTACTTGGCTTGATTAATGAAAATCCCATCCTTCCTTTGCTTGATTTGGAGACCAAGGAAGTAGTTAAGCTCGCCCATCATAGACATCTCAAATTCCTCCTTCATGCATGATTCAAAAGCTTTGCAAAGATTTTCATTAGTAGAACCAAATATGATATCTTCAACATATATTTGAACTATAAGTATATCATTTTCAACATGTTTGGTAAACAAAGTAGTATCTATTTTTCCTTTATTAAAACCATTAGAAATAAGAAATGAAGAAAGTCTTTCATACCAAGCCCTAGGGGCTTGTTTTAAACCATAAAGAGCTTTGTCTAGTTTGAAAACAAATTTGGTTGTGTAGGATCAACAAACCCGGGGGGTTGTTCAATATACACCTCCTCTTCAATAAATCCATTTAAGAAAGCACTTTTTACATCCATTTGAAAAAGTTTAAAATCTTTATATGAAGCAAATGCAAGTGTCATCCGTATGGCTTCAAGCCGTGCTACGGGTGCAAAAGTTTCCTCAAAATCAATACCTTCGACTTAAGTGTAACCTTGGGCCACTAACCTAGCTTTATTCCTAACAACATTTCCGACTCATCCAACTTGTTCTTAAAGATCCACTTAGTACCAATTGTTGGTCTATCGTGGGGCCTAGGAACAAGATGCCAAACTTGGTTGCGCTCGAATTGATTGAGCTCCTCTTGCATGGCTAGCAACCAATATGAGTGGCTCTCGGCTTCGAGGATGTTCTTTGGTTCAAAGTGAGAAATAAATGCATAGTGCCCACAAAGATCATGAAGTTTAGAACGAGTAGTTACCCCTTTTGATACTTCACCTATAATAAGATCCTTGGGATGATGGGATTAAATCTCCAATCTTTTGGAAGTAGTTGAGTAGTCTCCACTTCAACTTCTTGAACTTCATTTTCTTCATCACCCTTTGGCATGTCTTCAAGAGTAGGTGAGTCCTTCAAAGAAATTTTCTCCATGTCTTCATTTAGAGAATCTATTTCTACAACATTCTCAACAAACACATTAGATTCCTCAAACTTTACATGTATAGATTCTTAAATAGTCAAGGATGACTTATTGAAAACTCTATAAGCTTTACTAGTGTTAGAGTAACCAACAAAAATTGCTTCATAACACTTTGCATCAAATTTACCTAAATTATCTTTAGTATTCAAAACAAAACATTTACAACAAAAAACTTTAAAGTATGAAACATTTGGCTTTCTAGAAAAATAAATCTCAAAAGATGTTTTAGAAGTGTTTTTGCATAAGAAAACCCTATTTGACATGTAGCAAGATGTGTTAACGGCCTCGGTCCATAGATAATGAGGGAGACCGTACTCATTTATCATTGTCCTAGCCATCTCTTGTAATGTACGATTTTTCCTCTCAATGACTCCATTTTGTTGTGGAGTTTTAGGACAAGATAGTTCATGCTTAATTTCATGTTCTTCATAAAAAGTGGTAAAGGGTTGGTTATTGAATTCACCACCTCTATCACTTCTTATTCTTAAAATAGAAGAATCTTTTTCCTTTTCAACTCTTTTCTTAAAGGCTTGAAAAAATGAAAAGGCTTGATTTTTGTGTTCTAAAAAGAAAAACCAAGTAAAACGAGAGAAATCATCAACTAAAACGAAAGCAAAATGATTCCCACTTAGACTTTTGGTTTGTGTAGGACCAAACAAATCCATATGGATCAACTCCAAAGGTCGTGATGTCATGATATCCTTGATTGACTTGAAAGAGGACTTGGTTTGTTTCCCAAGTTGGCACGCATCACAAATGCGGTCCTTTTCAAAGTTCAAGTAAGGAATACCTTTCACCATTTTCTTGTTGTTTAATGTAGATAGATGGTCAAAAGAAATGTGGCCTAATCTCCTATGTCACAACCAAGAGTCATCATCGAGGGCTTTCAAACAAGTAGCATTGCATAGCATATTAGACATGTCAATCATGTATACATTATTTTCACGAAATCTAAAAAATATACATGCATTGGATTGTCTATCAATAACACTACATGCTAGGTCATCAAAAATAATATTAAAACCTTTATCACAAAGTTGACTAACACTCAAGAGATTATACTTGAGGCCATCAACTAAAACAACATTTTCTATTAAAGGAGATGTACCAAGTTTAACATTACCAATACCAATGATTTTCCTTTGGCGTCATCTCCGAAGGTGACGGTGCCACCTTCATGGTATCTTGATAGGGTTGCGAAGTTGTTGATATCCCAAGTCATGTGCCTTGAGCAACCACTATCAAGATACCACAACCCCTTACGTCGTTGGGCTTTGGAATGTACCTACATCATTTAACAAATTTGTTGACTTTGGTACCTAAACTTTCTTGGGTTCTTGAATGTTAGTATTCCGAACCCAAACATGATTATGCGATCATTAATCCTATCATAGCAAAATTTAACCAAATGACCTTTACGGCCACAATATGTGCATGAAAAGACTTTACCATACATGAATGCATGATGTGTGTGTGGAGTGTGGGCATGTTTAGGGTGCTTGGCATGATGTAAAGGTTGTGATTTATGAACATGAGTATGAATAGCATGTGAATGTTTCTTTGGGACATGTTTCTTAGAAAACATAGCCTCTAGTCTAGTTTTATCAAATTCACATTTCTTCAAAACTACTACTAATGAATCAATTTTCTTCTTTAGCAAGGAAATCTCATTTTCATCAATTTGTGAAAATTTACCTTGGCAAAAATTTTATATTCATCAAAATCCTTTTGATTAGAAGATAGAGTAGAAAACAATTCATCTTTTTCTTTTGTAAGAATGAAAACTTTGTAGTTGAGTGATTCATTTTCCTTTTTCATTTTCAAGTATTTCATTTGAGAAAATCATAGTTATGAGATAGTTCTTCAAAAGCTTCTCCTAATTCATCTATAGAAAGTTCACAATCAATAGATATATCGGGAGTTTTTGCTTGTGCTTTCATTTGCCATGAAGTACATGTTGGCGGTGTCGACTTCCTCATGGGATTCACTCTCCGAATCCCAAGTAGCCTTTAAAGCTTTCTTTTTGTATGGCTTCTTGGAGGTGGAGGGTTTGCTTTTGTTTTCCGGACATTCCGCAACAATGTGACTCGGCTTCCGGCAATTGAAGCAAATGATTTTCTTCTCTTCTTTACCTTTTTATCTCCTTCTATTTTGAAACTTTGCCTTTTTGTACATTCTCGAGCATTCTTTACAAGAAGAGAAAGATCTTCATCATCCTCTTCTTCATCATCGTCGTCGGAGTAGGTGGAAGAACTCTTGAAGGCAATAGCTTTCTTCTTGGGAGGAGCTATCTCTTCTCTTGCTTTTCTTTCCATCTCATGGGTCTTGAGATTCCCAATGCGACCGATAAGCTCCATTTCTTCCTTGTCATTGAGCTCCTTCAAAGTTGTGGCTTTGACTTCCCAAGATGGAGGGAGTGCACGGATGATCTTCCTCACGTTTTAGTCGTTGTCAATGCCGTCACCTAAAGAAGAAAGTCCATTAGTAAACTTTGTAAACTTAGTAACCATATCATCTATGGTTTCATTCTCTTGCATAGAAAAATTTTCATATTGGGAACGAAGAAGGTCATTTTTGCCCTCTTTACTTGTGAAGTCCCCTCATGAGTGACAAGTAAGTGAGTCCAAATCTCATGTGCAGATTTGTAATGAATGACTCTAGAAATATCATCGTCATTAAGAGCTTGAAGCAAGGCATAGTGTTCTCTAGCATTAGCGTCAAACTCTTTCGTGGCAATGTCGGACCAAGTGTCCTCATCACCAAGGGGTGCACTAAAAGGTTTGGTCACCGCCTTTGCAACCCGGTTCCCTAAGAATTGCAAAAACACGGTCATCTTAACCTTCTATATGGGAAAGTTAAGGCCATCAAACTTGGGTGGGGTCTTAATTCCTTCGGCCATTTTTACTAAGTGTATGAGGATGAAAAATGAATAGAGTGATTAGCAATATAGGATCTCTCTAAGGTTGTTAAGCCAAGAGCCTAGAGACCAAAGCTCTGATACCAATTGAAAACACCTAGAGGGGGGGTGAATAGGTGTTAATGCTAATCTAATGATCTTTTTTAACAAGTATGCATGTATGATGCAACCGGTCACTCAAAACAAGAAATTGAAGTCGAATTTCCCGTGAAGGCCCTAGAACTTCTCCTCTTCGATTCCTCTAGATTATGAGTTGAAGCGCGTAATTGCTTTCTTGTTGAGATGAGTAAAGACCGAAAAATGCAAGTGAATGAAATGGGAGCAATGAAGTGCAAGCAAGAGGTATCACAAGATAAAATGTAAAGCAATGAAAAATAATAAGGAAACCAATCGCAAACACAAGTAATTTGTTTCGAGGTTCGAGCCACCGCTCTACGTCCCCGCCTTCACCACCGTGAAGGATTTCCACTAAATCCGCAAAGGGAATTACAAGAGGTCTACACAAGATCGGAGTACCGAACTCCCACCAATCCAATCTCTACACAAAAGGGATCTCAACACAAAGAAAGTACAAGTAACAAGGTGATCAAAAAGACCACAAACTTCTCTCTTACAACTCCTTATAGAATGGGAAAGATTTTTGGCTCAAGAAGTGAAGTGAGAAAATCAGTTGTAAAGAAGTAAGAAATAGCTTGAAAACAACTGAAAAACTTTAACCAAGAATGCACTTTAGAAAGTGAGAGCTTTGAAAACTTTTCTTTCTTTTGGAAACTTAAAACAATGGGGATTTTTCTTGAATTAAACAAGGGACCAATGCCATCTATTTATAGGGATTTGCCATGAGCAAATCATCATTTAAACTAGGTTAATAGGTCAGGAATTAGCCTCCAGAAATTCAGAGATAGCTGAAACAAACATCACAATCAAATCAAGAAAATAAATCTCAAGAAACTAGCCGTTGGGGCTGCTGGCGGCTGTCGGTCGACCGGCCCGGTCGACCGGTAGTCAATTGGCAAACTAGTCGTTAGACTCGGTCGACCGGTCAGTCGACCGGAGGCTAAACAAAAAACACAAGTTTGTTCTGTCGGTCGACTGGCCCGGTCGACCGACAAAACCTGATAGCAAGGGTCAGTCAGTCGGTCGACCGGTCCGGTCGACCGGCAGACGTGCACAAACGTGCACGCCAAAGCCACAAGGCCCGATCGACCGGTGCGGTCGACCAATCAGGCCTGAACTAGAGCCGGTCGACCGCCTGGTCGACCGTTGGGCCTGAAACAGATATTTTATACGAAAAATTTTGAACTTAGAAGAATTTTTAAAATAATTTAAATGGCTATATGATTAAATAGCATGCTACAAGGGTTGGTATACATGATATAAACAAGATGTAAAAATATAAAATATTTAGAGACATGTATATTAACCAAGACTTGCACCTAATCCAACTATCCAAAACAAAAACCGTATTTTGAAAAATGAAAGTTTGTGTGTGTGTTTTTTTTGAGCCAACTTATCCTTTCTTTAACAAACTGATTCTTACAAAGGTTCTAGGTGACTATATGATCTTCAAATTAGGGCTTCTCCAAATGGAATGTTGTATAACTTGAATCCTTGAACCCGAATTGAGTCAACTTGAGTCAAAAATACCTTCCTTTAGGGAAGAACACATCTTGAATCCTTAGAACCCTGAAACACACTAAAACACTAAAAATATTATTAGTACAAATAACTATATATGTTTTGTAATCATCAAAACTCAAAAACTGGGTGATTGTAACCTGGGCCAACAAAGAGATCCTGATCGTTACTGGAATAAATAAAAAATACCATAGCTCTACTTGATAGAAGTTCTGAATCTGGAAAATCGTTCATACCGATACTCCTCGTGTCGTCATACAGTCTATTTGATTAAATAAGTGATGACTACCCAACTTTCTGTATTGATCCCCATGGTGCGTCAATACATATAAGATGAGAATGCGAGGCTGAAGAACTGTCCAGCATAAGATAACACGATGCATTAGAATCAAAGAATTCCTGAATGGGAGAGAGAACCACATCTGTCTCGTCGCTACCTCACTAGTCTACCTATATCTTACGTTGGTATAAAAACTATGAAAACCAGAAAAATTAAAAATGGAAGAGACACGAGAATCAAAGAAAGGACGATCAAGAAAAAATAAATAACTCTGCACTTGTAGTTGGAGTGTATAATCAGGACTCATACATGCCAGTTGCAAATTTCATTACTATTAATTTACCGACTGGTTGTACTGTGGATGTGAGAGCCTAGGCTCAGTACTATTCTGTAACACCCCGATCTGGGGTACGGAGACGTTACTGTAACATATACGTAGGTCGAAAATACCCTCACATATATACGCTAAGCATCAGTACAGCAAGAATCAGAGTATGAAAGTACATGGTGTATTATACATTCTAACATATACTATAATTACAAAGTTATCACATGATGTGACATAATATTACAATAATATTACATCACCGATATGACACAAAATGCGAGAATACAAAGAGGTATACAATAATGAACTGTACAAAAGGCGCTCACGAGTTACAAAGGAAAACTCAAGAACCGAGTAGGGGACCTGGAAGGGTAAAACTTCAGACTGTCTGCCAATGATCCTCGCTTTTGCTGCGCCTCTCTGATCAGCAACGGGGAGAATTCACAAGCTTCAAGCTCTGAGATCTGGACAAGAGGATCCAGGGGACTCAGAACTCCCCAATGAGTGGTGTTGCGAATGCCAAGTGGCGTGCATAGATAAGCACACGTGTATCGATAAATCTGAATCATAAACATGTATTGAAAATCGTGTCATGAGCACAAGCATACAGGAGCAGGTAAGGAGGCGGCAGGTTAAGTAAATGCCATATAACTAGTTATATAAGCCCAAATTACCGATCCGTGAGGTTAATACGTTAAAGAACTAATCTAAAAAAGAAAATCCTCACATATATACCATATATACCTCACGTAACTGTATCCTGAGTTCATATAACCAGAATTGACTCCTAAACTACAAAACATCATAAAACCGATAGAAAGCCAATAAAATCGAAAATATCGAATATAAGCAAAACCAGCTATACAGGCTCAATTTACGATTTCATATGATTAGTACATCGAAGGAATAATCCAAATAAGGAAACACTCATATATATATATATACCTTTATCTCATGTTACCGTATTCCGAGCATATACAACCCGAGTTGCAAAACAGCACAGCGAGTTATTGATTAGCACTTTATTAATATTATTGCTCGCCTTACCCATATATCTAGGTATGTGCCCTAGCGTCCCAACGCACATACATCCATATATGAGTAAGTTGAGGTTGTTATTGAAACTGATGATGAGACTAATGTGTTATGTTTACAGTGGGTCCCGTACATACCCGGGACCATGGCCCAGGATGTTCCGATGCTGACCCAGAACCTGCCGCTAGGCAAACAGGAAGGTGGGTCTTATATTATGCCCATTTAGGAATATAACAGGAGATAGAGAGTCAGCGCACCCCTCGGATACCTGGAGACCCTCAGGTAGATCCAAAAATTAGAGTTGCACAACATACCTAATACCACTGTAAACATATTCACCACTTGAAATCCATCAGTTTCCCCTTTACCCGATGTAAGTTGATCTTTTTATAGTTTATTATTATGTAATTATCATATTACGAGAATAATAGGAGCAAGACAGGTTTAGAAATTACAAGAGTACATATGTACTAGAAATACAAGTCACTGTATATATATATAGGATAGCAGGCAAGATTCCCGAAATATGATAATCACAAGGCAAGTAATAAAGTGTCAAGTGGTCGGTGATAAGTGATATCAAACAGGTGTCAGTGATAACAGGCAGGGGTCAGCTGATAGTACGCAGTAGTCAGGTGTTAAGTAAGAGCATGGTGGATATCACTATCATATATTCAATACAAAAAAATAATATCGATACAGGAGATCGATACGAATACAAGAAACAGTACCGATACAGGGGATCAGTATGAGTACAGAAAAAATGATACAGTTTGAAAAATAATATAAATATATTTCAAACTCTTCACAACCATCATAGTAGAGTTATCTACTACACAACCATTAAGGAAAAGAAAATAGTAGAGTTATCAAGTAGACAAGTGAGCACAAGAATAAGTAAAAAGAGTGTGGGTCGATGTTACTACTTCTGCGATTCTTCTGTAGTAGCGAGTGGCTATACGGGTCGTATCCACAAGGAGGGAGAGCGATGAAAGCTTGATACGGCTTCTTTGTTCAAGAAAAGAGAAAGTTCTTTGTTTCAAATAAAGAATTGGAAAATGAAGACAAGTTGGTTTCAAAAATTATTTTAGAATGATTTGGTGGTTTGTAAAATTGAATTTTCTTAATGGTAAAAACGCATGGCTAACTTTCTACTAAGTTCTCCCACTAATCCCTAACTTCTTGAAGATATAGCCTCACGATGGATCATAGGCAAGCATAACCTTTATGCATAGGAACTATTCACGTTTGGTACCGAATGAATGTCCATCCTTTAACTTAGCTTCACACGCAAGAACTCGAACATTCCCTTATCAAGATCCAATAGAAGGGAGAATCAGGGAAGACACAAGTGCACTAAAGGTATCGGCAAAGTTAAAAGGAAAATCTCTAACTTACAAAAAAGTAAAGTATACAATTCATAGATCATCAAAAATCCGTTAAGCATGAAATATAAGAAAGCAAATACTTATATGTAAGTTAGAGTTAGAACCCTTGTCTTAAGATATCATAGCTCTTGTTTGCACAAGGTTTATTTGACACTATTGACTCATTTGGGTTTATCAATCAAGTTGTTAGAGATTAGTGGGTTAGTAATTAGTTAGCCATTCAATGGAAGAGTTAGTTAGACATGGTAGTAAAAGAAACAACAAAGAAAAGAAGTAAAGATAAAGGGAGTTACACTACAACAAGAAAATAAAAGCAAATGGAAAACACAAGTAAATGAAAAGAAGAAAGAGAAATAATTACTTGTATTAACTTGTCACCCTTCAAATACAACTCTCTCTCTCTCTCTCTCTCTCTCTCTCTCTCTCTCTCTCTTTCACTCTAATGGCTAAAACTAAAACTAGAAGAAGAAGGAAACTAAAACAACTACAATTCTAAAAATAAGATTACAACAATGCTCTAAACTCTGGATCTGCTTCTCTTCAGACCCCAAGGGGTATTTATAGGCACCAGGGGAAAGGGGGCCAGGGGGACAACCCCTGGCCTAAAGCCCAGGCGTGCCCGCCCCCGTATGGCCGCAAAAACGCGGCCCGCGTCGTCTTGTCTGTCCCCTGTCAGGTGGATCTTTTGGTTTCTGGATTTGATGCCCTAGGCTGACAAAATCTCCTCTCTAAGATCAATGGCTACTTAGTAGGCCTTTAATCACCTATTAAATGGTGATTTAGGGTCTTCTTCTTCATTTGCACACCATGGACCTAGGATCAAGCAAGGAAAACTTTATTAGCAGAATTTTATATCAAATAAATATGCAGATGTGATAAAAAATTATGCAAAATTAGAGACTAATCACGTAACTACACTCGGATGGAGTTAACGATAGAGCGCTGAGCGCTAGGCTCGCTTACCAGGCGGAGCATGAGAGCCCGGAGGCTAAACGCAACCTGAAGGTTAGGTATAGAAAGCCCGGAGGCTGAACGCAGCCCGGAGGCTGGGTATAGTACCTGCACGAGATGTTAGTACTATACGAGTATACATATCAACATGTATCTAAACTACCGTGGAGTGGTGAAGCCGGAAGGCTGAGGGTAGATCCCGGAGGCTAAACGACCACGAAGGATCGGCCACGTTGTAATAACATCATAGGAAATATAAATGTACAAGAATGAAACTATACTAGTACAATTATTCATCACATGGTACAACACAATACGCATGTCCACAGAATATACACACCATACTGATACAACAAAACACGTTGATACAAATCTATATGTCCATAATACAATTATAATTCACTGATACACATACACGATACACGAATGTAATTCACCCGTCGAAGCGAGGAAACCCAGAAAGGCGAGAACACTCGCTTAAAATCTTCAGAAAAACCCCGTGAAAATCTGAAATCCCAAGAACATGTGCACGCCACCAATATGTATTAATATATATATATATATACATATTTAGAGAGAGAATGAGAGGGGCGAGAGAGAGAGTAGTAGTAGTAGCAGCAGGGAGAGAGAGAGATGAATGAGGGGGGGGGAGAGAGAGAGACAGAGATGGCAGGAGAGAAAGAGAGGGGGAACAACAGGCCCCCAACAGCTCACAGCCTGGCGGAGCCTGCCCCTGGCCGCGTGGCCAAGGCGCCAGGGAGGCGGCACCTGTCGTCATGGCCGGCACAGGTAGAGGGTGCCCGACGGCCACCCGAAGGGGAGGAGAAGGGGAAAGGTGAGGGGAGTTGTTGTGATGAGTATGCTGCTGATGGTGGTGGTATAGGTGGTGGTGATTGGGTAAATTGGTAGTGAAGATGGTGGATTGGTGGTGGTGATGGGGTGAATTGGTGGTAGAGATGGTGTATTGGTGGTGGTGATGGGGTAAATTGGTGGTAGAGATGGTGGATTGGTGGTGGTGATGGGGTGGATTGGTGGAATTTAGGAGTTGAAGAAGATGGAGTGATGGTGATTCTTGAAGAAGATGATGAAGAAGAAGGAGAGCGGGGGGTGGTGATTGGTCAGAGTTGGGGTCGCCGGCGGGGGCTGAGTATGGAGGTTGGCGACGCTCTAGCCTGGTGGCCTACATGAAGATGAAGGAGGAGAGATGAAGAGAAGATGGAGAGAAGAAAAAAGAAAAAGAAAAAGAAAAAAGAAAAAGAAAGAGATGGAGAAGTGAGCGAGATGAGGGAGAGTAAATGAAGGGGAGTGGTGGCCTACATGGGTGCAGGCGGCTGATGGGGTGGAAAAAGAAAAAGGAAAGAAAGAAAAAATGAAAAGATCCCGAATAATAATATTATAATAATGTCGTGAAATATCGACCGTTTCAGAAAAATTCTCAAAAATACCTGGAGGTAGAAAATAACACTCTGAGAAATAATATGAAATCAGTTTATAGAAAATAAAATCTTTTTTTCAAATTAAAAATCTTAGAATCAACCAGCGATATTGGTCGACACCAAAACCGGTCGAACTTCAATAAATTTAGAAAAATTCCTAAAAATGCATTAAGGTAGAAAATGTGATTATAAGAGATAATGTGAAAACAAAATTTAGAAATTCAACTCCATTTGCAAATTAAAAATCCTAGAATATACCAGCAATACTGGCTGATACCAAATCCAGTGGAATTTTGATAAATTCAAAAAAATCTCCAGAAATGCATTGAGATAGAAAATATGATCCTGAGAAAAATGTGAAAGCAGTTTTCAAAAATTTAGCTCTATTTGTAAATTAAAAATCCGAAAATCGATCGGTGGTACTGGTCGATACCGGTTTTGAAGATTTTGTAATTTAATTCAGAAAAATTCTAGAAAAACATAAAAAATCTAAAATATTAGTAAATGATGTTTGAAAGTGAAATTGATTAAATCTGACTATCATAAAGATTAAATTAAGCAATACACTAGGATCGGGTCCCCAGTTCAAATTAGAGCTGACTCCGAGTTCACAAATCCGGATCCAATGCAAAATAATCATATAAATAATCATAAAACAAAAAAAATAAAGAAAGTAAATTGAAAAATATGATCAAAAAACCTGAATACGTATCTAAGTATGTATTCTTAGAATGGGGTGTGACACTCTGTTTGGATATTTCTTCGATGTACTAATCTCACGGATCGTTAATTTGGGCTTGTATAACTAGTTTTGTCACTTTTACTTTAGTTACTGCCTCCTTGCCTGCTTCTGTATGATGACAAAATTTTCAATGCATGTTATGATTCAGATTTATCGATACACATGTGCCTGTCCTTGCACGGTACTTGGCACTCATCTTGCAACTCATTGGGTTGCTTCTGATAATTCTGGATCTACATATCCAGATCCCAAAGTTAGGATCATGATGGACTTCCTATTGATTAGAGATGCGCAGCGCTAGTATCATGAATCAGCGATAGACCAGTCTGGGGCCCTATCCTTTCAGGCCCCCTGCTCGTCTCTCGAGTTTTCCTCTCGCAACTCGTGAGCATCTATAGTACTGTTCATAATTATATGTCTCCTTGTGTTTGTTAGCTTAAAAGCTTATCACTCTAATTTTGATGATGATTAACTCATGTAGTTATAATACTGATGATCTTGTGTTTATTAAGTTTCAGATATTCAATCAAGATCTTAGTCGGTGTCTAGCTTCAATAAAAGATTCGAAGTCAAGTTTTGAAGTTAGCACGTGTTGATTCAAGAGCTCGCATTTCAAGATCGCATTAAGTACTCGAGATGGCGTTAAGCTCTATGGATCATGTTTGAATCGAGTCGACTTGGAGAAGAAGATCGACAAGAAGATTTGTATTTAAGTTTGTTTGTTTAGATGGTTATTAGTTTAGATCTTGTGTAAGGATAGTATAGTATTGAGTTGCTCAAGTACACACACATACACAAAGTTTATATTTTGGTTTTTGGTTTAACCGTTTCATTTTTAAAAGTTTATGTTTACTTGGTTTACACAAACTCTTAGAATCAAGTTTCAAGTTTTGTGTTTCGGTTTTTCATGTGTACCGTTTTGAGTTTCAGATTTTCAAGTATACATTTATTGTTTTGATGAATAGATTTCATCAAAAAAAGTTTTACATAGTTTATATGTATATTGGATTTCATCCATATACAATATGTTTAGAAAAACTTATTTTGATGTTTCTAGTTCATACTTTTAAGTTTTGTTTTTATCAAAATTTGTTTTGGTATTTATGTTCAAAACAAGAATATATCACTTACTATGTGTATTAGATTCTATCCATACACACATATTTCAAATGTATTTCAATATCTTATTTTTGTACTTATACAAGTTTATAAAACAAGCCGGATTTCCATTTCAAAGTTTGTATTTTGCAAAAATATGGTTTTTGGTTTATACCTTAATTATTTTTACCTCAAAAATAGTTCACATGTTTGTAATATTTGTTGATTTTTGATCACACATATTTGTACTCCAAAATATTTATATGAACTTATTTTTGTGAAATTTATGGAGTTTTATGGGAATTTATAGGTGTTTTTAAGTCCTATTTTTCAAACCTATAAATCCTGGTTTTGGGATGCTGGCGGTCGACTGGCCGGTCGACCGAAGCCTGGCTCGGTCGACCGTTCAGTCGACCGACGTGCCCAGAAAATGTTCACAGGCCCAAAACCTTGCTCGGCCAACCGACCGGTCGACCGTAAAATGACTCAGTCGACCGAGCGGTCGACCGACTGGCTCACCCAACTTTATGTTGGGTGGCGGTTGACTGTTAGTTGACCGACAGAGAGATTTTCTCTCTGTGCCTTGGGCGCGGTCGACCGTCCGGTCGACCGACAACCCCAATGGTCAAAAAATTGATTGTTGGCTAGTCGACAATTAGTCGACCGACAGGCCATTCTGGCTTAGGTTCAGCCTCCAACGGCTAGTTTTCTGAACCCCTATAAATAAGGGTTCTTGGGGTCAGTTTTCTATAAGATTTTAAAGAGAAAATTTTCCCATCTTTTACAATGTTTTTGCAACAAGTTTTTAAAGAAGTTTTTGAGCTACAAAATCTTTATTTGTATTTGTTTCAAAGTTTTAGAAAATAAAAAGAAAATAAGTTTTGGGAATCTAGTTTCTTGTTCTTCATTTCTATATCAATTCAAGAGTTTTCCCAAGAGTTTTCTCCTTGTGTTTCTTTTTCAGAAGCTTTTTTCACTCACAGACTTGAGCTATTCATTCAAAATCTATCTTCTAAGATCTTGTATTTTGAGAGATTTTTGTTTGTGATCTTTTGAGATCACCAAGTGGTTGTTTATGATCTTTGTGATCACTAAGTTGTATTTTCTCTTTGCTTTGTGCTTGGCTTTGTGCCTCTCTCTTGTGTTGAGGTGTGAGAGAGTTGGAGTTGTGTACTCTCAGCTTGTATATTGTAATTTCTTAGTGGAGGTCTCTTTGTAGAAGGTCCTTGGTGGACATAGTGGAAATCCTTCTTGTGAAGGCGGGGATGTAGAGCAGTGACTCGAACCTTGAAACATATCCTTGTATTAGCGTTTGGATCTTTTTCTCTCAACTCTCTCTTTTTATATCTTGCATTGTTATTCTTGCTTACTTTTATACATGTTTGATATAGTTTGTGTGCTCACACTTGTATTGAACTAAGAGAGTTATAGAAGCACCTCAACTTTTGAAGCACCTCAACTTATAATTTATAAGAATCGTGAGGAGAAGTTCCAGAGCCCTTCACGGGGAATTCAGACTCACTCTTGGTTATACTTAGTGTGCTAGTGAAAAAAGTTTTAATTTCGCATTATTTGTCACTAGATTAGCACTACACCTATTCACCCCCCTCTAAGTGTACTTTCAATTGGTATCAGAGGTAGCGCTCCTGATATTCGGTTTAACCACTTAGGAGTGTGATCCTCTTTTGCTAATCTAGTTATTTGTTTTGCACAAATAGTATTTACACTCATGGATTATCTTGCACCACCCATGTTTGATATTTCCAACATTGACATGTGAAAATTGAAGATGAATGCATATTTAAAAGCATTAGGATTGCATGTTTATCTTGTCACTATCAAGAAATCTTATATTGATACTGGCAAGTACTTAGAGGCCATGCACAAGCCATGGATGCACTAAATCACACACTTAGTAATAAACATCTTTCTTTGATTTCTCATTGTGATTCTGCTTTTGCAGTGTGGAACACTTTGATCTCTCATGAGGAACAAGCTTCACATGATGTTAAGAGAGAATTTATTGGAGATGAGTCCGAACAAGCGTGCTACATGGTCCAAGGGATTGACTCCCTTGAGGTAACTTTGGACACTCTTCTAAATGATTGTGCTAGCTCTTCCAATGATCATGATAGTAGTATAGATGCTCATGCTTTAAATGAAGAGCTTTCTGAGTTTTGTGAAAAAACTTGCTTTCAAAATATAAGATTTTGAAAAATAAGAGTATTGATCTAAAGAAAGAAAATGAAATGTTATTTTCAAAACTCGATCTTGTTTTGAAAGAGAAGGTTGAGATTTCAAGTGAAAGGTATTCCTTGAAAACTCAACTTGATCTTGTTTTGAAAGAAAATGAGATTTTGAAAAATAAAAATGATTTTGATATTATTTTGAAGAAAAATGATGTTTTGTCTTCTAAACTTGATTTTATTTTAAAAGAGAATAATTTTTGAAAAACAAAATTGTTTTGATTTCAAAAGAGTTGGAATGCATTTCTATTGAAAAAGATTCTTTAAATAATAATTTTGTTCCCATTCTTGTCATGCTTCTATTGCCTTACCTCCTAGTGATAAGAATTGTATTTCTCTTGCATGCTCCACATCTTTTTCTAATATTAGAAATAATATATGTGTGTTAAAAAATAGAATTGATTGTTTGAGCTCAACTTTGAGCAATTGTGCTTTTAATCATAATAGATTAGAATCTATATTTCGCAAAAAACATGTTCCACATATTCATGCACACCATCCATGGCATACACATGCACACCATGCACATGCACATACCACTCACATGTATGGTAGAGTGTGCACATGTACACATTGTGGCCGCAAAGTCTATCTTGCAAAATTTTGTTTTGATAGATTTAATTCTTCCAATTTTGCAAATAAAAATGTTTAAGTTCCAAATGTTACTAACCCCCGTGAACCCAAAAAGATATGGGTACCAAAATATCAACCAGTTGTTTTAGACATAGGTGTGAGCTCTCACAAAATGTGAGAGGATTGGTGCCTTGATAGTAGATGCAATTGGAGCTTGACGGACATATCTTAAATGCATCAAGGAGTTTTGGTGGGAGGACCACCTTGTTTTTGAAGAAATAGATTGACTATATCGGTTTTGGTAACCATTTATCCTCTACTTTTAAAATATTTTTAATGCTTATATGTTAGTGCAATAACTTAGTCTCAATCATATATTATTTTGTGCTTAATGTGGAGTTGATTGGTTGTTAGCTATGCATGTATTTTTAAAAACTTTTATTCATATTTTCAAATGGATTTACATGTCTATTTCTTTTGGTTGATTCATATTTAAATATGCTTTATTTTAAAGCATATATTGATTTATATGTTTATATCATATGATAATATGTAAATCTTGTTAAAACTTGTGTTATACATGTACAATTCTTGAGATACACGTGTTCTTAATGCTATACATGTTTTATTTCATTTGTGTACTCATTTTATGTTTGATTGTACATTGTATATCCTAGTTTTGATGATTCTTGCATGATTATATGATATATCATGTTTTTGAGAAAAAACTTTTATGCTAGTTTTGATTTTTGAGCTTTATTGTTTTATCTTCATGAATGTATTATTTACATGATTATTGTGCACTCACCTTTTTGTTTACTCATGAATTTGTTTTCCTGAGCCTATGTATGTGCTTTATAGATTTTGTGTATCAATTTTTTTGTAATTAGCATGTTTTCATGGGATATACGTATGTTTTTGTTCCTTACTTGAAGGATTTCATGCTAGTTTTCAAAATTATCTTAAAACTAGTTTTTTATTCTTCAAGTGGTAGAGTTTTTAACATATACCATATTATTTTAAAAAATTATGTTTGAAAACTTCTGCTTAAAAAGGAGGTTGGTTGGGCGACCATGCCTTGTGTGCCTTAATGAGTGTATCTTTTTATACATGTGCATGATAGGTGGATGTTATGAGTTATACATATACATATCTTGAAAATTGATTTTCGTATACTCATATTTGTTTTCTATATATGTATGTATCATATTTTAATACATACATATATATAATTTTTTGTGCTAAATCAAAAATACTTATACATATATGTTTTATAGCACAAATTATTTTATGCTAAGCTAGATTTAGTTCTAAATGTTAATTGGTATCTTTTACAAGTTTATCATTGATTTTGTTGGTATTTCAAAAAGGGGGAGAAAAATTCTTGATTTTACGTTCAATTGGTATTTCATATATTTTCAATCGGTATCTTACTCCCACTCTTTTTGAGAAAAATATTTTGTTTTAGAAAATAATTTTATTCTCTATTGGTATCAAAATTTGTTTTAATTGGTTTTCAAAATTTGTTTTGACGTATATTGCTTATATGCAAGGGGAGCTTAACATCTCCTCTATATATAGATTCATGATAAGTGTAGTATGTAGAGAAGAGCTTAGCATCTTTTCTTTATATGGTACACGTGTATAGGGGGAGCTTAACATCTCCAACTATACATTGTATATTATGCTTAAATGGGTTAGAGTTAGTCATCTCTTTTTTCATGTAATGCATGTATGCAGGGAGAGTTCCTTATAGTCTCTGCTCTTCATGGATGTATATCGCATATACATTCATCTTGCTTTTTTCACCCCTTTGTTGATGAGTGACAAAAAGGGGAGAATGATTTGAGAAAGATTAGTTTATATACGCATGTTTTAGTTTTATGCATATATTTTGTTTTGATATCTAGTTTTTATGCATATCCATTCTATTGGTTTGTTTATTGGTATCAAAAACTTATATTGGTTTATTGGTATCAAGAGCTCATATTGCATATTCATTTATATTCATTTGATATCATACTGGTTTTTGGTATTGCATATTTTCAATTGATATCTAGAGCATTGGTATCAAGAGCCTACATTGCACACTCATTTGAAATTAGTATCAATAGCTTATTTTGAATATATTTGGTACCTGAGGTAAAATTGTATATCTATATGATTGCTATGTTTGATATCATCATGCTCTTACATTGAATATTTATATATTTTTATATTATGCATAAGTTAAGGGGGAGCTTTCATGAAGCTTATCTTTAATTCATGCATATATAACTCCATGAGTTTGTCATCATCAAAAAGGGAGAGATTGTTGGCCCAAAGGCCAATCACTTTAGTTTTAATGATGATTAACTCATGTAGTTATAGTACTAATGATCTTGTGTTTATTAAGTTTCAGATATTCAATCAAGATCTTAGTCGGTGTTTAGCTTCAACAAAAGATTTGAAGTCAAGTTTTGAAACTAGTAGGTGTTGAATCAAGAGCTCGTGCTTCAAGATCGCATCAAGTACTCGAGATAAAATTAAGCTCTATGGATCGTGTTTGAATCGAGTCGACTTGAAGAAGAAGATCGACAAAAAAACTTGTATCTAAGTTTGTTTGTTTAGATGATTATCAGTTTAGATCTTGCGTAAGGATAGTGTAGTATTGAGTTGCTCAACTACACACACATACACAAAGTTTATACTTTGGTTTTCGGTTTAACCGTTTTGTTATTAAAAGTTTATATTTACTTGGTTTACACAAAACTCTTAGAATCAAGTTTCAAGTTTTTTGTTTCGATTTATCTATGTACCGTTTTGAGTTTCAGATTTCAAGTATATATATATTGTTTTCATGAATAGATTTCATCAAAAGAAGTTTTACATAGTTTATATGTATATTGAATTTCATCCATATACATTGATGGTTCAAATATGTTTAGAAAAACTTATTTTGATGTTTCTAGTTCATAGTTTTAAGTTTTGTTTTTATCAAAACTTGTTTTGGTATTTATTGTCAAAAATAAGAATATATCACTTACTATGTGTATTGGATTCTATCCATACACATTATACTTCAAATGTGTTTCAATATCTTATTTTTGTACTTATACAAGTTTATAAAAAAACGGATTTCCATTTCAAATTTTAGATTTTGGAAAATACAGTTTTTATTTTATGCCTTAATTTCTTTACCTCAAAAATAGTTCACATGTTTGTAATATGTGTTGATTTTTTATCACAAATATTTGTACTCCAAAATATTTATATGAGCTTATTTTTGTGGAATTTATGAAATTTTATGGGAGTTTATAGGTGTTTTCAAGTCCTATTTTTCAAACCTATAAATCCTGATTTTGGGCTGCTGACGGTTGACCGACCGGTCGACCGAAGCCTGGCTCGATCGACCGTTCGGTCGACCAACGTGCACAGGCCCAGAGCCTTGCTCAACCGACCGACTGGTCGACCGTAGCATGATTTGGTCGACTGAGCGGTCAACCGATTGGCTTGCCAACTTTCTGTTGGGTGGCGGTCGACCGACAGAGAGATTTTCTCTCTGTGCCTTGGGGGCGGTCGACCGTCCGGTTGACCGACAACCCCAACATTCAAAAAATTAACCGTTGGTCGGTCGACCGACAGGCTATTCTGGCTTGGGTTCAGCCTCTAAGGCTAGTTTTCTGAACCCCTATAAAAATGGGTTCTTAAGGCCAGTTTTTTATAAGATTTTAAAAAGCAATTTTCCCCATCTCCTATAGTATTACAACCAGTTTTTAAAGAAGTTTTTGAGCTACAAAATCTTTATTTGTAATTGTTTCAAAGTTTTGAAAAATCAAAAGAAAACAAGTTTTGAAAATCTAGTTTCTTATTCTTCATTTCTATATCAATTCAAGAGTTTTTCCAAGAGTTTTCTCTTTGTATTTCTTTTCCAAAAGCTTTGTTCACTCACATACCTGAGCTATTCATTCAAAAACTATCCTCTAGGATCTTGTATTGTGAGAAGTTTTTGTTTGTGATCTTTTGAGATCACCAAGTGGTTGTTTGTGATCTTTGTGATCACTAAGTTGTATTTTCTCTTTGCTTTGTGCTTGACTTTGTGCCTCCCTATTGTATAGAGTTGTGAGAGAGTTAGAGTTATGTACTCCCGGTTTGTAAGTTGTAATTCCTCGGTGGAGATCCCTTTGTGAAAGATCCTTGGTGGACATAGGAAAAATTCTTCTGTGTGAAGGTAGGGACGTAGAACAGTGGCTCGAACCTCGAAACATATCCTTGTGTTTGCATTTGAATCTTTCTCTCTCAACTCTCTCTTTATATCTTACATTGTTATTCTTGCTCACTTTACACATGCTTGATATAGCTTGTGTGCTCACACTTGTATTGAACCAAGAGAGCTATTAGAGCACCTCAACTCATAATTTAGAGGAATCGTGAGGAGAAGTTTTAGAGCCCTTCAAGGGGAATTCATACTCACTCTTGGCTATGATTAGCGTGTTAGTGAAAAAGTTTTAATTCTGCTTCATTTATCACTAGATTAGCACTACACCTATTCACCTCCCTTTAGGTGTACTTTCAGTGTTTTCACTTTTGCGCCTATCGGTGACGTAATATTCTTATAATATTATGTCACATCCTATGATAACTTTATATTGTACTCATATGTTGGAATGTATAATGCACCATGTACGTTCGTACTCTGATTCTTACATGTACGAATACTTAGCGTATATATGTAAGGGTATTTCTGACCTGCGTATAAACGTCGCAGAAACATCACCGTACCTGCGGGATCAGGGCGTTACAGAGATCGACACATGATCTCCGCCGAACAGAATGTGATGCTTTTGGAATCGACACACGATCCCACGTCAAACCTGGGAAGCTCTGATACCACTTGATGCACCCCGCAAAGAAATCCCTTCTTGAAAATCACTAGAGATCGGCGTTCCGAACGCTGAGGCTATGGCACAAACTAAACAATAAAAAAGCTAGAAGCAAATGATTTAATGAGATTAAGCAACTAGTCTATGTCCTTCGGGTAGAAGGGAGAAGATCTTATTCAAATAACAGAGTTATAAGAGTTACAAAGGTGATTCGAAGATTCAACTAGAGAGACTATGCACTCGGGCGTAGAAATCTCACATACAAACTAACTCTAGAACTCCCAACAATCGATTCAACAATCAATTTCGATCGATCCATCAACCGATACCAATAAGAATACAAAACCCTCCTTATATAACCAGAGTAGAGAGCCAATTGAAAGAAATCAAATCTGGATCAAAATTCGATTCCAAAAATAAAAACCTAAAACCAACTTAGAATAGTCAGAACCCGATGCGCAGTCGACTAGGCAATCGGTTGGCTTCATGTAACGATTAACCGGGGGCGCGATCGACTGAGCGGTCAATTGGCTTCATGTAACGGCCGACCGGGCAGTCGACCACTAACCCAATTCGTCCTGTGCCACTGTGCAGACTCCTCGGGTTGGTCGACTGGGCGATCGACAGACTGCAGCGTGCAAAAAATAGGTCTTCTGGGCGATAAGCTGAATGATCGATAGCTGTTGCCTTCTTCTCCAAATGTGCATACTTGTGCACTTGCGGTTGATTGCCAAAAAAACACAGAGATAAAGTTAAGAGTTAGAAGGATGTTATCTGGATGAAGGCGTGTCTCTGTCTCACGCAATTTAACCACAGTAGCAAGGGCTATGTGGGTCGATCCTCAGGGAGAGATGTGATGGAAGCTTTTCGTTATCTTTTTACAAATTAGATTGGTTAGGTTGTTCTTCTTTATGTTAAAAGAAAAATATTATGTTAAATGTTAGAAATAGAAATATGATGGTGAAAATAGAGTTGGATTAGAGACTAAATTTTTGAAAAGACTAAAAGAAAAAGAAACAAAACTTACTAATCATCTACCACCACTATCTTACTAACCTATACTAGAATAAACTTCACTTTAGATCATAAGAGTTAAATCTTGGAGTTGCTTTCAAGTCAAGCAAGATATATAAGATAAAAACTAAATCTTATTTAGAATAATCACTAATCAAGACCTAACATTAAACTATCAAAGTTTCTCAAGTATAGAATAAGAAGGATAACCAACATTAAACTATCAAAGCTATCTAAGCATAGGTTAAGAAAAATCATTGAAAAGTATTAACATATATGAATTTAACTAGTCATCATCATGTGCCTTCAAGAACTTTAACTAATCCTAGAGTTAAGCATGCATATAATCCAATCGGTTTATTCTAACCTATAATTAGAAGTAGTGGTGGAGAGATTAGCAAGTCATGAAGAAGATTAGCTACTCATGGTGAAAAGTAAAGAAAACATGGTAAAAGTGAAAGCAAGTAAATAAAGATAAATTAGTAAAAAAAAACTTTGTTATTGATGCTGTCATCTTCAATTACAAGACCCTCCTCCTTCTTTACAAAGCTTGAATTAGAACTAGATCTTAAAAATTACAAAAGAAATTTGAAAGAGAAACTAAAAAAAAATCCTAAGTTATGATTTTTGATGTGGAGATGCTTGATTATAAGAGATTTCCTCTCTTTAAATAAGCCTCAAAGCTAATCATAATAGGATACAAATTAGAAGGTTTAACACAATCCTAATTCAATACGAAAATTCAATTCTGCAGCAAGTCAGCGTGTTGATTGCTAAAAATGACTTATCAGACGGCTGAATTGGACAGAGTGGTCAACAAAGAATTGTAGCCCTTCAAGCCCTCTTTCTGTAGGATCTTGATCATCAAATTTGAATATCTGTAGCGAAAGTTATGATCCGAATACTAAGAGGTGTCCAATTTGAATCCGAGTCTGAATTTATTTTGAACTCTATTTAATTTGAAGTATCCTCCTTATCTCTATTAGGATTAGCTTTATCCCATCCATCTTTTAAAAGTATATCTTCTGGTTTTGAATTTGAATTTTGAAGATAATGATATATCCTTTCCTCCTCTTGATTTCAAATTGATTTAAATTGAAATTCAAATTTATATAAGATTAGGGATAAAATAAAAGCTTCTTGTATCCTTATCTTCCCATTTAAGTACTACACATCATAATCAAAAAGAGGGTTAAATAACAATGTTAAATAAAAAATAATCAAGGATAAATGTACAAATGTGATGATAATAATGCAAAATTGAGATGCAATCACACCCCCATACCTAACTTTTGATCGTCCTCGAGTAAAACTAAAAAGAAAAACTAATATACCCTAACTCACTTTCGTAGGAATCACTATTGCACTTAGCACGTGCAATAAGCCGTTAAACCTTTAGGCTACCCCTAGAGGACGAGTGTTGTCTCGTGAGGATTTTCAGTGAATTACACCCATAAAATCCATAAAGAAAGAAAAATAAAGTGTTAGTGTTTTCAAAATTCATTTTGAAAGAGAAAAATATTTGAAAGATTTTTTTAAAAATCAAGTAATTTATAAGTCTTAGGATCATCAAATTACTCGTTCCTATACATAATCTCTATGCAAGTGTTTATTATCAATTTAGGTTAGGATTAAAACTGAATTTCTCACTTAGTCTATTATTTTACCCTAAGTCATATGCACCTTAGTGATCATGGATTTTGATTAGGATTCTTCAACTTCAACTCTTATGCCTTATATATATATATATATATATATATATATATATATATATATATATATATATATATATATATATATATATATAACATGTTTCTCTTTTTTTTTGAAAGAAGTTCGAAGTATTATCACTTCGTTACCCTTTAAATACTTCTTTTTTTTAATACGTATAACTCATCTAAATTTTTTTTTTAAGTATCAAGGCTTCTAGGGGCCCTAATACCTAACTAATTGATTATTAAATGTGCTAATACATATATTATATTAGTATATTTTTTTCTTTTTTTTTAAACTTACCTAATTACCTTTCGCTTAAATACCAAAACTTTCTTAGGCCAAAGCACCTAGTTAATCAATAATTAGATTTGTTTATTTTATTATATATATTTTTCTAAAGCACAAGACTCTTTGTTTTGAATCCTAAGTGTGTATGTGTATAAAGTATGCATATTTCATCAAGGTAAAAATCAGGACTAAATTACTTTTTTAATTTTTCCTCTTAAACCTAAAAATTAAACAAATAATCTTATTTTGATCAAGTATTAAGAAATCCTAATTATGATTTTCCTATTCCTTAAAATTAACTTAATTACTTACAAAAATAAATCAAATATTACTTTTTTCAAAAAGTTAAAAAAAATTTGTTAGTTGGCCTACCTATGTTAGTATGTTAGTAAACTCTCCCCCACACCTATCTCATACATTATCCTCAATGTATGAATGAATGCATGTATGCATCAAAAAGACGAAAGGAAAGGCAAAATGTTACCTCATGGTGGTGGTTCTGGTGGTGGTCAGATTGGGTCAAGTGTTACTATCCAATCTATATAACGTGGATCATCAAGGAACCCACCTTTGTTGACCTCTTTATTATGTACAGTGTTACAACCCCCAATATGAATAGGATCATAGAAAATTCTAACATAAAAACTATCTTCGTTGTATGACCAAGTTTGAAAAATCATCTCACAGTCATTATTGTCTACACCTTGGTCCAACGAGAGAATATAATTTATTGAAGTGATTGATTTAGGCTCAAGATTATTAGGTTTGGGAACCAATACTGACTTGGAAAAATCAGTTTCAGGCTTAAACTGATTAGATAAAATCTTTGTCTTGTCAATAAAATTCTCCACACAAAATTTATTAAATTCATCCTCAAATTTTGCTTGAAATAAAAGTTCATCTTTATCACATTCATCCTCACAATATGATTCAACTTTCTCCTTAGGAGGTGTATGTGTATCCAAATCCTCTTGAAACAATACTAACTCTTGAAAAGTCAGTTTAGGTTCGAGAGTCGGATCTAATTCAAGAGCGGGTTTCAAATAAAAGAACTTAAGTTCACATTCACCATTCATCATATATGGAATGTGACCATCCACAATAGGTGATTCAAATCTATATTATATAGGTACGAGAATTAATATTCGCTCGGGAATTGAGTCCAAATTGGGTAAGGACACTGAAGTCAACATAGATTCAAATTTTGAAACTAAATCATAATGTTGAGGATCGGGTTCACATTCGCAATCAAGTTCAATCTTATTGAAGTTAAAACTTTTCAATTTGTCCAAAGATTGTGATTGGTTAAGTTCAAATTGGTGTGATGAGATTAAATCTTGGTCAAAGTCTTCAAGACACTATGATTCTTTGTTCATGTCAATATGGCTAGGGCAATCATGAATAGTTGAAAATATGTTAGATAGAGTTTCCTCATCCTTATCTTTGATCAAACGATTCATTTTATGCTTCTAGCCTATTGATAGATTGGGTAATATAATTTCCAACTTGAATAAGGTTTTTCGTACTTTCGTCTAAGTCTGTAGGTTCTTCTTGTTGTGGTGCGACTTGAAAGGTATAGTAAGGATCTTGAATTTGAAAATTTCGATGGGCTCGTGCATCTTATATTTTTTTAAGTCATCGCTCGAACTCTTCTAAGATTTTCATCTTATTCAGTCTATTGATTTTTCTGTTGGTTGCTTGGGAGGAGAAGTATATGATGATGATTGTTGGAAAGGTGGTCAACAATATGGCTTGGGGATATTGTATCCCCATCGGTGAAGAGTAGAGATAATTATTTCTATTTTGATTATAATAACAGGATTGGGGCATGTGTTGATTTGGATGAGACCAACCCGACATACTTGGTTGGCTAAAATTTTGTTAGTTAAAGTTATGCCATGTTGGGTTGCTGTAATCCGGGTTGAAAGAGGTCAGAGCAAAATGTGGATTATTATTAAAGTTAGAAAATTTGTGGTTATAATCCATATCACTCAAAATTGTTAAAACACAGAAACAAACAAAATACAAAAAAAATTCTAATCTAAGTTAGGGTAGACCTTAGACTTAGATTACTCCTAACTAGTTAGACTGTCCACGGAAGATATAGTGAAGAATCTAATCACAAGTTAATCGGCTTGGTAGGTGGTAAGATCAGTAGGAGGTATCCGCGCAAGAGCGACAGGCCTAATTATGCTAAACTACTGTTCTTCGAGATTTCGCCTCTTAATCTCCTGCCTATTCACTGATTTGGCAAGAGTTAAATTCTAACAACTTTCTCCTTAGGTCAATCTCCTAATGAGTCTGAGATGTCCCTATGGCCAACGTCTACTCAATTCTAAATTAAGATTGGGTTAGTGATCGCGAGATGGTTTGTGGGCCAAGGGAGAGTAATGACTTCCCCACTTTATCTTGTTTAAGGATTTGTCCTTAAGTCGATTTAGTGCAAAAGTATGCAAGAAATAGATAAGGATCACTCAAAGCAAATAAATCACCACAAGTTTTCCTAACCTAGATGCTATGCAGAATTACCTTATCTCCAACTCTCTTCAGCAATAATTGAAATTTTAAAAGAAATAGATATGTGCCTAATTTCAAGTCTATCCGTTTTTTAAATTTTAATCAATAAGTTACTGTTGAATTAAAAACAAAGAAGAAAATTTAACCACTTAGTAAATAAAGAAAATACCGTTTCCTCCCTGACAATCATGTCAAAATTTGATTGCCAAAAAACGCGGAGATAAAGTTAAGAGTTAGAAAGATGTTATCTAGATGAAAGCGTGTCTCTGTCTTTCATAATTTAACCGCGGTAGTAAGGGCTATGCGGGTCGATCCTCAGGAAGAGATGCGATGGAAGTTTTTTGGTACCTTTTTACAAACTAGATTGGTTAGATTGTTCTTCTTTGTGTTAAAAGAAAAATACTATGTTACATGTTAGATATAGAAATATGATGGTGAAAATGGGTTGGATTAGAGACTAGAGTTTTGAAAAGACTAAAATAAATAAGACTTACTAATCATCTACCACTACTAACTTACTAACCTATGCTAAATTAAACTTTACTTTAAATCATAAGAGTTAGACCATGGAGTTGCTTTCAAGTCAAGTAAGATACATAAGATAAAAATTAAACCCTATTTAGAATAATCACTAATCAAAATCTAACATTAAACTATCCAAATTTTCCAAGCATAGGATAAAAATAATAACCAACATTAAACTATCAAGGCTATCTAAGTATAGGATAAAAAAAATCATTGAAAAGTATTAACATATATGGATTTAACTAACCATCATCATGTGCCTTCAAGAACTTTAACTAATCCTAAGGTTAAGCATGCATATGATCCAATCGGTTTATTCTAACCTAGAATTAGAAGTAGTGGTGGAGAGATTAGCAAGTCATGAAGAAGATTAGCTACTCATGGTGAAAAACATAAGAAAACATGGTAAAAGAGAAAGCAAGTAAAGCAAGTAAAGAAAGAAAAATTAGAAAGAAAAACCTTATTATTGATGTTGTTACCTTTAATTATAAGAGCCTCCTCCTTCATTAAAAAGCTTGAACTAGAACTAGATTCTAAATATTACAAAAGAAATTTGGAAGAGAAACTAAAGAAAAATCCTAAGTTATGATCTCTGATGTGGAGATGTTTGATTATGAGAGATTTCAAATAGGTCTCAGAGTTAATCACAATAGGATACAAATTAGAATGTTTAACTCAATCCTAATTCAATACGGGAATTCAATTCTGCAGCAAGTCGGCGTATTGATTGCTGAATATAACTTATTAGACGGATAAATTGACAGAGTGGTCAACATAAGACTTGTTCCCTTCAAATCCTCTTTCTGTAGCATCTTGAATCATTGGATTTGAATATCTATAGCGAACATTATGATATGAATACTTAGAGGTGTGCAATCTAAATGCTAGTCTGAATTGATTTTGAACTCCATTTAATTTGAATTATCTCCCTTATTCCTATTAGGATTAGTTTTATCCCATCCATCTTCTAAAAGTATATTTTCTGATTTTAAATTTAAATTCCGAAGATGAAGATATATCCTTTCCTCCTCTTGATTTCAAATTGATTTAGATTGAAATCCAAATTTAAATAGGATTAGGGATAAAATAGAAGCTTCTTTTATTTTTATTTTTCCATTTAAGTAACTACACACCATAATCAAAAAGAGGGTTAAATAGCAGTGCTAAATAAAGAATAATTAAGGATAAATGTACAAATGTTATAATAATAATGCAAAATTGAGATGCAATCAGCGATCGACCGGGCGATCGATCGCGCTGCTCCCTTTCTACTTTTCAACTGAGTTTAAAAAACTCTATCAATCCTTTTTATCATCTTATCTTCTCCCCACATATATTACCTCAATTCTCTGTCAGATTGACTGCTGAAAAATTAACTACATTTGCAGAACAGTAATTTTTCTAGAAAAGAAAAGTCTTTGCAAGAGATTCTAGCCAAAGGAAAGTTAATCAATTTAATTCCTAGATATGTCGATGTAGTGGTTTCTCGATAAATTGAACAACAAAATACACTTTGACAGCGTTAAGAGATATTCTCTTCGCATCGTATGAAGTGAATTTCTTGTTTAAATTGTTGAGCCTCCGGAGGAATTCACCAATAAACACGCCAATCAACAAGATTAGCACTCTAAATGCCGAGTCAATCACAAACCATATGACACGAACCAAAATACAAAAGAGAAAGCTAGAAACAAATGATTTAACAAGGTTTAACAACTTTCCTACGTCCTCGTGATAGAAGGGAGAAGATCTTATTCAAACCAATAGAGTTGTAAGGGTTACAAATCGATCTGGAAATCCAAATTAAGAATATACGCAACTTAATCATAGACTTCTCACAAACAAACTAACCCTATAACTCCCAACAATCGATTCAACCGATCGATTCAAAATTGATTTTCAAATTGATACTCATATCGATACCAATGAGGGTGCAAAAACCTTCCTTATATAGACAGAAGAGAGAGCCAATTAAAGGAAATCAAATTGGATATAAGTCCGCATCAAAATAAAACTCTGAAGCCAACTCGAGTTGGCAAAATCCACAGACCGGTCGATCGGCTCCATGTGCGATCGACTATCCAGTCGACCGCTATTTCAATCTACTGTGTAGAAAACCAATGCAACTTTCTGTTAAGATCTCAGTCCATATGCGGTCGATCGCCCGGTCGACCGCCCAGCTTGTTTCTTCCTCGTGCATGTTGTGCACGTCATACGTGCTCTCGTGCTTCTTGCTGCTGCATCTCTTGCCCGTGCAGACCACCTCCGATGCTCCTCTCTCTTGGCCATCTCCAATGAGTTAAAAAAAACTCTATTTTTTATCTTTTTCCCCCCCACATAAATTTCTTCTATAATTATTGATATTGGAATCAAGAAGTTAACACGTATCTTTCTAGATATTGTCCCTGTTCTTCATGAGATATGCAGTATCTTTGTGTGGGTCTAGAAAACACAACTAATCAAACCTGTTTAATGTTTCTCATGGAGGCAAGTTCTACATCCACTGACCTCCTAGTCCCCTTCGGCTCAATACTTCGAGAATTCTCCATCAATTTCCAGTGTATTTTCAATCTTGGAGGTATTTCTCGAGGGTAGAAAACTTTCTATCAAGTTAAAAGAACAACTACCATACAATTTCGGGCACCATACTCAAAGGTACTGCAAGTACCTACATAGTGCTTTGTCACATGTTTGGATTATCATTTTTCACATATTGAACTCCAGTGAGGCCCCAGGCTGAGCTAGACAAAGCAAAATGGTCGCAAGGAGCAGATCGACTATTTGAGAAACCAAGTGCATCAAATGTGACAGGCATTTGAGGTTCGCTGAAGTTTCAGAACAATTCTAATGAAAAAGGAAGGTCAATCCAGGTCATAGCACGGTTTTCAACTCAAGTGTGGTCTTTTTCTATATGCTCAAGGTTCAAGTAACAACAGATGATGAATTCTTCGAAGACTCAAAGAACTGGCCAGAAAGTTTCATAAATAGGCTCGACTTCAATTCCTGCATTTTTATACAACTTGCATTTTCCCCATGCATAACATTCACTCCATACTCGCACCATTTACCATGAACACGCACAATTGAGGCATGCACAGAAGTTTAGCTCGAAAAGCCAACCTTAAGACAAAGCTACTGCTTTCCCTCTCAATGCTAAAAATGCCCGTTTCACGTAGCAACTAAATTTGACCAGAGGCTAAATTACCAAAAACTATCATGAATTGTTAGGATTTTTCAGAAAACTATAATAAACCTGGTTTATTATGACTAGATACTATATGCTTTTTAAGAAACTACCATCTGTTAGTCACACATTAATTTTTTTGATAATGTGACACTTTTTGATAATGTGACCCCCACGTGATCATTTATGATCTATTAATGACAAAAATACCCTCACCTCACACCTCTCATCATCACTTTAAGAAAGCCCTACACCCACCGAGCTTCCATGATCACTTCGACCTTCGTAGTGACCAATGACGACCGATCAAGGCCGACGATGAGGAACACTCATCTCCAATAACTTAAAAGAGGTTTGAAATGCGAGTTCTTCTCATCCCGACAAAGGGAATATTTTTCATTCTTGATGCAAAGTGAGAGTGATCAAGCGAAAGGCATTTTCTTTTTTTGGCCTTTGCTCTTATTTGGTTCTGAAGACTTTGATGGATAGTTGGTGGAATGAGGCAGAGATAATGTTTCCGCTAACATTCAACCGATAGATGGTAGTTTCTTGAACAGTTCATGATACTTAATCGTAATAAACTAGGTTTATGATAGTTTCTTGAAAAATCCTAAAAGTTTATGGTAATTTTTGGTAATCTTGCCTGTGACTAAACTAGTTGGAAAGTTCATATTTCAACTTATAATGATTTATCATCATATTGGTGAGTTATATGGGTTTAAATAAAAATTTTCAAAGCATTTCACAAAATATCGCTTTATCTCGCAGACTGGTGAAGTAATTCTCTCCTATAACTTTCACATCACATATAGTCCTGTGCTGAAATTCTGCAAGCACATTTATCAATCAAAAACTTAACGTTTCTATTTTCTTCTAGTTCTCTAGATGAAATTTCTATTTTCAAGCTATATTTAAACAGGAGGCTAGACTAGTCATAAATTAAAGCCCAGCTTTTCCCTTAAAACATCGTCCTAACGCGCAAATCATGTTTGTTTTCTTTACTGTGCTATCCACGGAATCAAATAAACACCTTGTGCCGAGTCTGAGCATTTCCTGTAAGATTTAATAATTGTCCAAATAAGATCTTATATATGAAAGAGCCTCTTTATCAAGATCAAAGGGAATGAGAGTTTTAGGCATACCTGATTCCATCCCGAAAGAGATGCGCCGAAGGTTGCACGATCTCGAGAACGCCGGAGTTGAGGAAGAAGATTCTTCTATCTAGCCACCACGTTCTCTTCTTGATCCTTAGAAGAGATGAGAGGCCTTTAAGAGAGAGATTAGATTATTGTGGTGGAGATAGAACCTACCCATGATATATATAGCATCAAGGAATCTTAGTTCAACTTATCATAGATCTAAGCCCTTGATTGATAACACGAGTTTCACACTTGTAAATGAGTCCCACATTTTAATTTAAATATACTCATGGCTATGTGTAATTAAAACGTGTTTAGACCCAAACCATTTAGACTTGATCAATAATTTATTGGGTCAAACAACATACGTTAAAGTGGGCGGGCGCAAATATCCAATTGACTTGATTAAGCCCAAATTAAATTAGACTTTAAAACATAATAAGTTAACAATCTCCCACTAGGCCAAGCAAGTCGTACTGAATAGATATTCTGCATAACTTCATGACGTTAAAACTTTAACCGCCAACAAACCACGTTCCAAAATAATTTGGTCGTTAAGTGTCCTGCCACCGAACATGGCGGTCGTTACCTTCTGTATAATCGAGGCAGAACCTTCTACATCACAAGTTTCAGAACTCTTAATGACATAATCAAATGTGAACGCTGTTTTTCATTAAAAATTGATTGGGGAAAACTTACAGAAAAGGATCGAGGAGAGAAATTACAAGTATTTCTTTATAGAAAGAAAAAGAAAATTACAAGTAGATCTCCTCTAAGATTTCTGCAGAAGTGTGCCGGTGGAAGTCTGATCAGCGCGCGACCACTTTGTCCCGTTGACGATGGGAGCGATCGATCTTCGAATGATATTGTCTGGGAATTCCTTCTCGCCTGGTTCCGGAGATTTCTTGAGAGAAGAAAGATCTTAGGTATTAGCACCATGAATTGATCCTTGTAGGATTAGAGAAGTGATTCTCTGAATTTTTAGAAGCGAGAGAGTAGATCTCTTGTTGGCTTAAGCTTTGAAGCCACCAAAGAAACTTATGGTCTTCAAAAACCTCTTGGACTTGAATTTGTTCAAGACCCCGAGCATAGCCTACTAGCCCACTTGTGGGCTATTTATAGGCTCAATAAGGTTTTATGATTCCCTTGATTGTCTTCTCTTAATGAGGGATCATGGGAACAACTACCCATTAACTAGACAATAGGAAGTAATGATTCCCTTAATTGTCTCCTCTTAATAAGAAATCATGGGTGTAACTATCCATTAACTCCCCCCACTAACTTAGTAGAGCGATTACTTTTCTCATGCGAAGCTATCAAGAAAGCTTCGGGCGAAGCTATAAGTTAGCTTTCTGAAGCTATGAAAAGCTTCATGCGAAGCTATCAAGAAAGATTTAGGCGAAGTTAGAATTAGCTACAGGCGAAGCTATAAGTTAGCTCTCTAGAGCTATGAAAAGCTTCATGCGAAGCTATTAAGAAAGCTTCAGGAAGCTAGAATTAGCTTCAGGCGAAGCTGTAAGTTAGCTCTCTGGAGTTATGAAAAGCTTCATGCAAAGCTATTTGAAAGCTTCGGGTGAAGTTAGAATTAGCTTTAGGTGAAGCTGTAAGTTAGCTTTTTGGAGCTATGAAAAGCTTCATGCGAAGCTATCAAGAAAGGTTCAGGCGAAGGTATAAGTTAACTCTCTATGGAGAGCTTCAAGGCGAAGCTAGACAAACTTAGCTCTCAGGCGAGACTATCAAGAAAGCTTCAGGCAAAGCTATATTAGCTTCAGGCGAAGCTATAAGTTAGCTCTCTGGAGCTATAAAAAGCTTCATGCGAAGCTATTAAGAAAGCTTCGGTGAAGCTATAAGTTAGCTTTCTATGGAGAGCTTCAAGGCGAAGCTAGACATACTTAGCCTCTCGGTGAGGCTATCCCTTTGGACTTATGCGATGCTAAGTGTTGAGGTAACATAGCATCTTAGGCCTGCTTAGATCTCTTCGAAGGTAACCTTGGCTTACTGTCTACTTCATTGGATCAGTAGATTCCAAGACGCTGATTTGTCCCTCGGGGACGGTCAGAAATTGGTCGTCAGCTTGTCTGTAACTTGTCTTTTGTAAATGTCGACAAGTTAGACATCGTTCAGACCGGTTGAAAAGCTGTCTGAGAGTTTTTCTTTTTAGAGTGCCAACAAAACCCCTTCAAAGTTTTTATAAATCCACAATGGGATGGTTCGAATTTCGAAATACTTTGAATTGCCTCGGGTGTTCAAAAGGTAGAGCATTTACCAAGTAGAATTCCCCAAAGAAATTAGAGCTATGACTGAAAATTATTCAGAGGTTACGAACATGATAAAATCAGTCTAAGTATGAGAATTCAATGGGGACAAAGGTGAGCTGATCTAAGAATCTGTCTGTTCAGAGGTAAGTGGACATAACAGATTCAGAATCGCTGGAAAAGAGGGCTCGCTGGAAAAGAGGTAATAAACTGGACATAACAACGAGAAGAGTCCCTACCGGACTGGAAAGTTAGATCCGGATATCGTCAGTTCAGAGGTAACGAGCTGGACATAACTACAAAGAAGGGTGAGATTGGATATTCATCGGTTCAGAGGTGATGAACTGGACATGACCGATTAGAAATTACCAAACTCAAAGTGTTTACTGTTCAGAGGTGACGAACTAGACATAACAGTAAAAAAAAGTGGAGACTTGGCTATCTGTCGGTTCAGAGGTGATTGACTGGACATGATCGATTAGAAATTACCAAACTCGGAATATTTACTGTTCAAAGGTGACGAACTGGACATAATAGTAAACGAAAAGCGGAGACTTGACTATTTATCGGTTCAGAGGTGATTGTCTGGACATGACCGATTGAGAAGCCACCAAGCCCGAAATTTTGAGTACCATAAAAGGGGAGAGATCTAGGCATCTGTCGGTTCAGAGGTAATGTGGACATAACCGTTTGGAAGTGGCTAGACTCAGAGCTCTACCGTTCAGAGGTGACAAACTGGACATAACGGCAAAGGAGTAGTCCCTACTAGACTGGAAGATGAGACTTGGTTATTTGTCGGTTCAGAGGTATCATGGATATAACCGATTGAGAAACCACCAAGCTCGGGATTTTTACCGTTCAGAGGTGACGAACTGGACATAACGGTAAAAGAAATAATTTACTGAGGGAAATAGGACTTGATCATAAACTTCGTGAGAAAATTGGTATCTCCTTCGGATATTATTTGGAAGAAATTGTCAAAGGTATATTGTTAATGTGACAACCAGGAAAGTCCACTAAGGGCTGAAAAGGGAAATAATAGACTTTGAGGAGAGTTTACCAGAAACTCATTGGGGAGTTAGAAAATGAATCACATAAACGATTATATGTCAGAGGTAATTATTAGCGTAACAAAAAAGAGCTCCGTGGGGATTTAGAAGGGGATTTGTAAAGCAGTCTGTCAGAGGTGTTCGAACATAACAACAATTTAGGTGTACCTGTCATTCTATTAAGAGAATGGCAAGTGTAGTTTAATTTGCTGGGGATATTAGGAAGATCTACCAGGATACTCAAAAGATTTTACTGTCAGAGACGTGAGCTTTAAGCATGACAATTCTGATCTGTTATTGGGAAAATGAATACAGCCTTTTATGGTCCTACCGTTCCTTGGACGGTAATTGGTAGGGGACTTTGGTGAGAAAAGCGGGATCAGGTCCCTTAGGAGTTTTAGCAAATCCAGCTGTCAACGGATTTGGTATGCCTTTACCAACTACCGTTTGAGTTGGGCTAGTCATGTTATTCCCCTCAGCATGATGAGCTGTTGAGGATTTTATATTGGGCTTAGAAGCCAATGTTTTCCTCTAGCCTTATTCACCGAAGGCTTCAAATCGTGTCACATGAAGTGAACATTTCTATATTCCACTGGTGACATCTAAAATCTCACTGGAGATTAAAGAGTTAAGTCTAAACTTCATGGGAAATTTGTCGGGTAGATCGAAATTTCTCATGAAACGTCACCTTTTTTCATCAAGACTCTGGTTCTCAGCTGATCTTCGTGTCTAGATAAGGAGTACAAACTTTATAGGGAATGTATCGAGCAAGTCGAGATTCCTTGTGGAGTTTCACTTTTATTCGTCATAATCAAGACTTTAGTTGTAGCTGATTATTGAATCTGAAAATGAATGTGGAAACATTAGAAAGGTCCTGCAAGGATGCATCACGAACCTTCTTCGATGAATTCAGCTCATTCAAAATCGTCGTGAAGTCGAATTGATTTGCCGAAAGAAGAATGCAGAGATGGTTGAAATTGATTCCACCTATGGAAAGGGGATCCTTGAGGAGATGAAACAGTCAGACGAGTCCGACTTGATTATCAGAGGTGTAATGTTAATATGATCATGTATAATACTTCTTTGATCAGAGGTATAGTGTTAATGTGATCATGGATAGCACTTGTTGTCGATTGGCATCAGGAGCGTGTCACCGTTTGGATTCGCTAAGCGATAAGCTCCACTCGAGTAGATTACCTCTACTATGAAAGGTTGTCCTCATTTGATTGGTGGAATGACATATTCTAACCCCCTGCGTGTTTTTCGACATCGTTGGCTGTTGTGTCTCATTGGGGTCTGATTGTACTGTAGCAAGTTATTTGCTAGACCTAGTACCTGTCGGCTATCAAATAGCAGTTGAGATGGTGTCCCTCTTCAGAGCTGCTGAGAGGAGTTGTTGGTACGATGTCATCTGCTGTGAGATACATTACAAGACTTGCCTTTAGCTTTAGACTGACTTGAGTCCCATTGCTTTAGCCGTTGCTAGGATAAGACCCATAACGTTTGGAAGTAGAGTTGAGGACTTCCATACTCCCTTTTAGGATAGGAGTTAAGCAGTGACTTTTTATGTTCTGACTTCAGAGTCAAAACACCAGCTTCGATCAGTGCTTGAATTTTGTCTTTAAGGACATTGCACCTGCAAGTAGGATGATGAGCCATCCTATGAAAAAGACAATAGTTGGGATCATTTGTTCGTCCTACTTCGTCTGGGCGTCTAACCTCTGGCAACTTGAGCTTATTGCCTTTGTTGAGCAAATGAAAAAGTGTCACCACATGCTCATCTTTAAAGGAGTATTGTCTCTGATACTCTAAAGTCCTATTGGAGTTACCTTTTTTGATTGAATTCCTCCATATACTTCCAATGCTGATGTATCAGAAGATTCAGCCGTGTCATAACATTTGTTTTTGATTCCTCGCCTGCTTTTAGGGGTCTTAAACTTTTTAGTTGATTTTTCAGCTATTTCGGCTTGTTCAATAAGCTCCTTCCAAGTTTGGGCTTTGACGGCGCCCATGCGAACTTCCACTTTGTCGAGAAAGTTATGCCTGCACCTCTGAAGCAACATAAGTAAAGGCATACCTGTAGGGCACATGAGAGAGAGGTTGCGAAATCTCTCTATGTAATCCCGTATAGATTCTCCTTCTTTCTGGACTGCCGAAAGGAGTGTGTTTATGGTCACCTCGTTATCATCCTCGTAGAATCAGAAAAGAAATTGAGTTTCCAAGTCAAGCCAGTAATTGATGGAGTTTGTGGGGAGACTCCTAAACCAATCAAAGGCTACCCCCTTAAGGGTGCCGATGAACAGTCTGGCCATGATAGCATTATTACCTACTACATTACCATTTTGCGATCGGATGTAATAAATGTGTTGATTTGGCAAGCTCTTGCCATCATACGGGTGCAACGTTGGTGGCTTGAACTTTGACGGATATGGGATTGAATCTCATTCCAAGGGGTAAGGATGGACTACCTCTACTTTTTTCAGTTCATCCCTTTGGGCCGAGAAGCGATCTGAGCTTGGATGCCTTTGATCACTTTGGCATCGATTGAAGAGCCCTCCTCTGAATGGTCGGTCTTGGGAGGTTCATTGTTGTTGTTCTCCTCATTTTCGTGATTACTACCAGTCGTGTTATCATTCTTTCGGTTTGTTAAGAGCTGAACCAATATTTGCTGGATGTTATCCAAGGCTTCTTGCTGGGCCTTGGAAGCTGTGCCTCCATGCGACGACGAAGATCATCATCATTGTTGTTATTGTTGGCCCAAAGGCCTTCCACTCTAGTTTTGATGATGATTAACTCATGTAGTTATGTGTACTAATAATCTTGTGATTTTAGTTTCAGATCTTTAATCAAGTTATTAGTAGGTGATTAGCTTCAACAAGATGATTTGGAAGCTACCCACATGTTGATTCAAGAGCCCAAGCGTCAAAGATCATATATAGCACTTGCTCGGTGGATCAAAGAGTTTTGGATCGAGTCGGCTTGGAGATTGCGCTCTACAAGAAGACATCGGTACCATAGTTTAGTTTTGGGTTTAGATCCTAATTGTAAAGATTAGAATAGTATGATAAGCTCAAGTTCACAACACACACGTTTCATGTTTTGAATATTAGTTTTCGGTTTTTCGGTTTTAGGTTTAACCGATCTTGGTTTTCATGAATAGATTTTATATCAAAACAAGTTTACATGATTTAGTGTATATATGATTTGTTCTATATACATGCATGCTTCTATTGATTAAACAAACTTAGTTTGATAGTCTACTTCATGAGTTTTATGTTTTGGTATTTATGACAAAACATATTTTGGAATTAATGACAAAAACTATGATATATATTTGTTTCATGTATATTGGATTTCTATCCATATGCATCATGCTTCAAAGTGTTTAATTATCATGTTTTTGTATCTGGAAGTGTTTTGGACAAAACGTATTTTCTATTCAAGTTTTAGAAAATACAGTTTTTGGTTTTTGGTAAAAATGAAAAGACATAAAAATAGTTTTAATTGCTTGATATTTGAGTCAAAACTTTTATCACATGTTTATATATCAATGCAATTTGACAAAACTATTTTTGGGGATTTTTAGTAGTTTATAAGAATTTATTGGATATTTATTTCCCCAGATTTCTGACCTGTTTTGGTGTCTGCCAGGCTGATCGGTCGACCGGTACGGTCGACCGCACCATGTAGACGGTCGACCGTATGGGTCGACCGACGTGCACAGAAACGTGCACGCTGGCTACACCTATAGCCGGTCGACCGTGCCGATCGACCGACTGAGAGCAGGTTTGCTCTCTGTTTGTTTGGGTCGACCGGGCGGTCGACCGCTAGCGCCAACGGGTCAAAAATTGACCATTGGGCGGTCGACTGGGTAGTCGACCGTCAGGGTAATTCTGGCAAAAATTACAGCCAACGGCTATTTTCTGAATTAGCCTATAAATACCCCATTTGTAAGAGTTTTTCTCTAAGAATTTTTGTGCGAATTTTTACATACTCTCTGGTGTTTTTACAGCAATAAAAAGAAGTTTTTGAGCTTGATTTGAACAATCTTTTTGGTGTTTTCTTTAGGGTTTGAAAAATCAAAGAAAAGGGTTTTGGGAAAAGCTTTTGAATTGAACTTCTCTATCTTGGTTTCATTTATTTCCCAAAGATTTTCTTTGAGTTGCTGGTTTCAAATCCCTTGGTTTTCTCCACACTTGAGCTAAAATCTACTATCTTTTCTATAGGATTTTGTGTGGGAAAAAGAGATTGTTTTGTGGTTGTTGTTTGAAACCACTAAGTTGTAAACCCTATCTTTAGCTTGGCTTTGTGCCTTTCCCTCATTGTGTTGAGGAAGTTTGGCTATTGGGTTGTATCCCTCAAGGTTGTGAGGTGATCCTTGTATTGGTTTTGAGTTTGAAAATCCCTCAAGTTGTGAGGAGATTGTTGGCTTGGAGTTGTGCCTCAAGGAGGAGGTTGTGATTGTAAAGAGAGGAGTTGGGTACTCCTTGTGAGAGTTCTTGGCGAACTAGCTAGTGGATTAGAAATCCTTCGTGTGTCGAAGGCGGGGATGTAGAGCTGTGTGCTCGAACCTCGATAACATATCTCTGTGTTTGCGTTTGATCCATTGACTCTCTCTATCTCTCTCTTTACTTTGTGTATTGTGCAAATTGCTATATCTTATACTTGCTTGTGTGTGCATCATTGTTGTAATTGCAATTAGTTTTTAATTCCGCATTAAGTTCACTAAATTAGCATCGTCACCTATTCACCCCCCTCTAGGTGACTATTCAGTTATCAGCCATGTTGGATAATTCAAACCTTGCCTGCTCAGAGCTGGTGGTAGCAGAGGAAGCGTAGCCGCTGGCTTCTTCTTCATCATCGGACCATTGAAATTGGTGTCTCAATTGTTCTAGCAACATAGCTTCTGAGGTAGAAGGTTGTTCATTATTATAGTGTATTGTACCTTGGAAGGCACCCTTTTGTTCGACCAGAACTTGACCTAAGTCGGGGCGGGCCCTGGAGAACAGAATGAGGGAGTGCGAACCCCCTCTTTCCTTCTTTGAGATCGTAGTAGATCCCTTCCTTTGCTTATCATGTTGACAGAGGCAACTGCAAGGTGAGGCAGCTTTATTGTCTTCTTCTTTTGAGACTTGGGTCTCTCGAAAGTTTGAACTGACAACCGGTTGAACACCGATTGCTGGCTTGGAGGAGAAGTTGTAGGAATTGGTCCCAAACAATAGTGGACAGAATGTACCGTCACAGGTTGACACCCCGCTTGTCCGCACTGGGATGGAAAGATGTGAACTGGCTCTTCGGAGTGGAGTTTCCACTTGTTGCTCAGATAATCCCGCAAGTTTGTGTTACCTGGGTCCAACTGATCCAACACGGAGACTCGGAGAAATTGAATGTTAGCCCGCTTGGGTTGAGAAACCTTGAGCTTAGCCCTTAAAGTTTTCTTTTTTGTGATAGGTGAAACTAGGATAGTTTTGCCTGAAAGAGTAGCTTCGCAAGGCGAATCTATTTTTTTAGCTCTGCCTTTGAAGGAGAGCTTAGCTCTGTTGAGAGTTCTTCCTGTGAGCGAGGCTGAAATAACCTCGCTGTTAGCACTCAATGGTGCTTCATTTTTAACCTCATGGCTAAGATCCTTAGCACTTAGTGCTTTTGTTCTACCCTCACGGCTAAGAATCTTTTTAGCACTTAGTGCTATCAGTGGGAGCGACGTTGAATCAGCAACGCTTTTAGCACACAGAAGTGCTTTGGTCTTAGTCTCGCATGATAGGTGAGGCTGAACTCTGTAAAAAGTTGAATTAGCTTCACATGATGAAGCTATCTGAGCATTTAGTGATTTGATTCTGCCGCTAGTGATGAGCCTAGCACTGCCCAATAGTGCTGATGATGTAAGCGGGGCTTTCATAGCCTCATTGTTAGCACAAAGTGCTATAGCCTTAGCATCGCGGGAAATACGGGGCTTAGCTCTGTGTAGAGCTGAAATAATTTTGCAGTCAGAGACTATTTTAGCTTCGCAGGAAGCTAAATCAAGAGATTTATCTCTAGCCTCGCGTGAGACTACAGATTTTTCAATCCGCAGAGCCTTAACAAAGGTTGTTTTAGATTCACAAGGAACCTTTATAGCTTCGCGCACAGTGTAAACATGCTGGCGCGGGGATATGTTAGTCTCTGCTGAGATTGTACTAGACTCGCATAGAGTCTGTTTAGCTTCACTTGAGACCGTAATAGGCTTGCAGAGAGCCTTATTTGTCTCGATTGAGACTTGCTTTCAAGAGTTAGCTAGAGGGGCTCTGGCTACGCTGACCTCCCTGTGCTTGCGCACATGTAGGGGGATTGTGCTACCCCCAGAGAGAAGTTGTTCAAACCTCTCTTGGTCAAAGTGAATGACCAGCGTCTCAGCAATAAACCCAAAGGTTTGATCGTCACATTGCGACACTTGATTCTCAGCAGTGGAGAATACATTTCCTAGCGGAGTCGCCATCTTGTTTTCCATTGAAAATTGATTGGGGGGAAACTTAAAAAAAGGAGGTTAAGGAGCGAAATTACAAGTATTTCTTTATAGAAAGAAAAAGAAAATTACAAGTAGATCTCTTCTGAGATTTCTCGGAAAGTATGCCAGTGGGAGTCTGATCAGCGCGCGACCACTTTGTCCCGTTGACGATGCGAGCGATCGATCTTCGAATGCTATTGTCTTGGAATTCCTTCTCGCCTGGTTACGGAGATTCCTTGAGAGGGAGGAAGATCTTAGGGTATTAGCACACTGAATTGATCCGTGTAGGATTAGAGAAGTGATTCTCTGAATTCTTAGAAGCGAGAGAGTAGATCTCTTGTTGGCTTAAGCTTTGAAGCCACCAAAGAAACTTATGGTCTTCAAAGATCCTCTTGGACTTGAATTTGTTCAAGACCCCGAGCCTATCCTACTAGTGGGCTATTTATAGGCTCAATAGGGAGTTATGATTCCCTTAATTGTCTCCTCTTAATGAGGAATCATGGGCGTAACTACTCATTAACTAGGCAATAGGGAGTTATGATTCCCTTAATTATCTCCTCTTAATGAGGGATCATGAGTGTAACTACCCATTAACTCCACCACTAACTTAGTAGGGCGGTTACTTTCCTCATGCGAACTTATCAAGATAGCTTCAGGCGAAGCTAGAATTAGCTTCAGGCGAAGCTATAAATTAGCTCTCTGGAGCTATGAAAAGCTTCATGTGAAGCTATCAAGAAAGTTTCAGACGAAGCTGTAAGTTAGCTCTCTGGAGCTATGACAAACTTCATGCGAAACTATTAAGAAAGCTTCAGGAGAAGCTATAATTAGCTTCAGGTGAAGATAGAACTAGCTTCAGGCGAAGCTGTAAGTTAGCTCTCTGGAGCTATGAAAAGCTTCATGCGAAGCTATTAAGAAAGCTTCAGGCGAAGTTATAATTAGCTTCAGGCGATTAGCTTTAGGTGAAGCTATAAGTTAGCTCTCTGGAGCTATGAAAACCTTCATGCGAAGTTATCAAGAAAGCTTCAGGCGAAGCTATATGTTAGATCTTTATGGAGAGCTTCAAGGCAAAACTAGACAAACTTAGCTCTCAGGCGAGGCTATCAAGAAAGCTTCAGTCGAAGCTTTAATTAGCTTCAGGTGAAGCTATAAGTTAGCTCTCTGGAGCTATGAAAAGCTTCATGCGGAGCTATTAAGAAAGCTTCGGTGAAGCTATAAGTTAGCTTTCTATGGAGAGCTTCGAGGCGAAGCTAGACAAACTTAGCATCTCAGGTGAGGCTATCCCTTTAGACTCATGTGATGCTAAGTGTTGAGCTAACATAGCATTTTAGGCCTGCTTAGGTCTCTTCAAAGGTAACCTTGGCTTACTGTCTGCTTTATTGGATCGGTAGAGTCCAAGATGCTTATTTGTCCCTCGGGGATGGTCAGCAACTGGTCGTCAGCTTGTCTGCGACTTGTCTTTTGTAAATTTCGACAAGTTTGACATCATTCAGACCGGTTGGAAAACTGTCTGTGTCAACAAACGTGTGGCATGGAAATGTCCTCTGATCAAATAAGGTACAATTCCAACTGGTTTTCACTTTATGTCTCCAAGGAGTCTAATTTTATGACTCCAATAAGTCCAACTTTATGACTCTAACGAGTCTAACTGAAAGTACATGTAGAGGGGGTGAATAGGTATAGTGCTAATCTAAGACAAATAATGCGGAATTAAAAATTAATTGCTAACACACAAAGTGTAATCACGAGTGAGTCCGGATTCTTCGTGAAGGGCTCTGAAACTACTCCTCATGATTCCTCTAAATTAAGAGTTGAGGTGCTTTAATAGCTCTCTTGATTGAACACAAGTTTGAGCACACAAACAATATCTAGCATGTATATGAATATGAACAATAATAATAATGCAAGATATATAGAGAGAGTTGAGAGAAAGTTCAAAATGCAAATACGAAGATATGTTTCGAGGTTCGAACCACCGCTCTACATCTCCCTCTTCACACAGAAGGATTTTCACTATCCACTATTGGATCTTCCACAAAGAGACCTCTACCGAGGAATTACAAATACAAATAAGGATTACACAACTCCAACTCTCACATAAGAGGGTATGCACAAAGTAAAGAGAAAAAGATTACAACTTAGTAATCATTTAGATCACAAATAATCCCATGGTGATCACAAAGGATCATAAACAAAACACCTCTCACAAACAAGATCCTAGAGGAGTTTTCAATGAAGAGCTCAAGTATGTGAGAAAACAAAGTGTTTGAAAAAGAAACAACAAAAGACACTTGGGAAAAACTTCTTGATAGATATGAAATTGAAGAACAAAACTAAAATTCCCAAAGCTTGTTTTCTTTGATTTTCTAAAACTTTGAAACAAAAATAAAGATATGTAATTTGAAGCTCAAAAACATTTTTTGAAAACTTGCTGAAACTTAGGAGAAGTGAAAAAAAAATTTGCTCTTGAAAAACTTCATGAAAACTGGTCCCAAAAACCCTTTTTTATAGCCTCTTAAAAATATAGCCATTGGGGTCCAGAAAAGGTCAGAATTGGCGTGTCGGTCGACCGCCCGGTCAACTGGCTAACGGTCAAATTTTTGACCGTTTGAGGCCATTGGTCACCGCCTGGTCGATCTCCCCCAAGGCAATGCCTTGTCGGTCGATCGCTCGGTCGAGCGACCCCTACCTGAGACATGGGCAGTGCCAGCCGGTCGACCGCCCCTTGCTACAGTTGACCGGCCAGTCGACCGTGCCAAGGACTTGGGCTTGTGCACATTTTGTGCATGTCGGTCGACCATCCGGTCTATCGAGCCAGGCGTCGGTTGATCGGTCGGTCGGCCGACAGCAACCCAAAATTAGGTACATATGGTTGAATATTTAACTTGATAAATCTCTAAAAATTCAAATAAATCTTCATAAATTTCACAAAAATTAGTTCATGTAAATATCAGCAAATATGTGTGATCAAAAATCAACACATATTACAAACAATTTGAACTATTTTTTAGGCATAGAAAGTTAAGCTTAAATTGAAAACCTTATTTTCTAATAACCAATTTTGAAATGAAAAAACCTATATTTTCTCAAACTTGTATAAATATAAAAACAAGATATTTGAAACACATTTAAAGCATAGTGTGTAGATAGAATCCAATGCACATGTAAATGATATATATTTATTTTTGATATTAAATCCCAAAATAAGTTTTGATAAAAACAAAATTTGAAATCATGAACTTGATACATCAAAATAAGTTTTTCTAAACATATGAAGTATAAATGCTTATGGATGAAATCCAACATACATATAAACCATGTAAACTTGTTTTGATTCATCTATTCATGAAACCGAAAGATATATTCTTGAAACTCAATAAATTCAAAAACAAAGCGGTTAAACCGAAATCAAAACTATTAAACTTGTGTGTGTACTTGAGCATATCAAAACTAAACTATCCTTACACAAGATCTAAACGCTAAACTAAACAAATCTAGATACAAGTCTTCTTCTCCAAGTCGATTTGATCCAAAACAATCCATGAGCTTGACTCTTCTTGAGTTCTAGATGCGAACTTGACGCGCGAGCTCTTGAATCTACACATAATAGCTTCAAAACTTGACTTTGAATCTTTTGTTGAAACTACACACCTACTAAAATCTTGATCAATACTGAAACTTAATAAACATAAGATCATTAGTAACTTAACTTCATAAGTTAGTCATCATCAAAACTAAAGTGAAAGGCCTTTAGGCTAACACTAACTGCTCACTAACTCAAATGCACAAATTAAATTCAAAAAAAATTAAAGAAAGTAGTTATCACTTTATTATCAGAATCAATAAATATATATAAAGTGCACCTAAAAATAATGTTTGTTACATGAAATTATCCACTCTCACTAAACCAAGATATCATCATGACTAGCAATCCCTATATGAGCAATATGCTCTAAGAAGACTTTAGGTGCAAGTCCTTTAATGAGCAGATCTGTAATGTTAAGAATAGTACTAACACTATTAACAGACACAATATGATTCTAAATTTTATCATTGATGACAAGAAACTTGATGTCGATATGCTTTGACTTTGCTAAACTCTTGTTACTATTTTAGTAAAACTCTATACCTCTTATTGTTACAGTGTAGCTGTAATGGCCTCTCGACTAAGTCCACCATCTTTCTACAATCAGAAAAGTGTAACCTGAAGTGGACTTTCTATTGTCGATACAACCAGTATAATCTAAATCTGTGTATCCGATCAGCTGCAACTGATTAGATTTCATGTAGTCTTCTATAGATATCGAATTACCTTCTTGGCAGTCTTCCAGTGATCAATCTCAGGATTGCACAGGTATCTGCCTAGTTTTTCAACAGCGTATGCTATGTCTGGAGGGGTATAAACTTGAGCATATATCAGACTTCCAACAGTCGATACATATGGAGTGTCTTTCATTTTCTCTTTCTTTAGATCGTTCTTGGGACATTGGAGTAGACTAAACTTATCTCCCTTAGTGACAGGTGTATCACCCGAGAGCAATTCTTCATGCCATATCTATCTAGCACCTTACCGATATAGGCTTTTTGTGATAAACCTAATATTACACGTATCCTGTCACCTTGAATCTGGATGGCTATCACAAAAGAAGCGTCTCCAAGATCTTTCATCTCAAAGTTCTTTGAGAGAAAACTCTTAGTCTCAAGCAGAAGATCTGTATCGTTACTTACTAATAGAATGTCACCCATATATAGCACAAAAAATATAAATCTACTCCCTTTAAAGTTGTGGTGAATACATTGATCAGTTACATTTTTCTTAAAACAAAAACTAGATATTACTTGATCAAATTTCAAATACCATTGACGAGATGCTTGCTTTAAATCATAAATGAATTTTTTTAATCTGCAAACCAGATGTTGTAAACTTTTAACTTCAAAACTATCTGGTTGCACTATATAAATTTCTTCCTTAATGTCACCATTAAGAAAGGTTGTCTTAACATTCATGTGGTGTAACTCCAGGTCTAAGGGAGCCACCAGTGCCATGATAATCCTAAAAGAACTCTTTATGAAAATCGGGGATAAAGTCTCCTTATAGTCAATACCCTCTTTTTTGAGTGATTCCCTTTGCAACAAGCCGTGCCTTATACCTTTCAACATTGTCTTTTGACTCCCGCTTAGTTTTTAACACCCATATACAACCAATCGGTTTCTTACCTTTAGGCAACTCTACTAAATCTCAAATATCATTGTCCTTTCTGAATTTTAACTCATCATTCATGGTATTTGACCATATAGTGAAGTGAATACTGAGTTTGACCTCATTCAAGGATGTGGGGTCATCCTCTAACCCTATGTCAAACTCATGCTCTTGGAGATAAACTATATAGTCATTTGCAATGGCTGATCTCCTCTCTCTAATTAATCTCCTAGGCACCTGTGATTGAGAATTTTCAGGTTCTACCTCATCAGCAGGGTCTACTTTAGGATGAACTATATTTTTACCTTGTAAGGGTACAACTGTATTTTCATTCTGAAGCGGAACAACTACTTCATCATTTGGAACAGTTGTTATGGGTATAATAATATGTTCTTCCTTAAATGTGAAATTCTTATATAGTTGACTCCCACTGTGCTGAGTATCCTCAAAAAAAATTTAGCATTATCCGTCTTTATGTTCTTAGTGGAGGAACAGTAAACCTAAAGCCTTTATACCTCTCAGAATACCCTACGAATAAACAACTAATTGTCTTTGAGTCCAGCTTCTTATATGGTATACATGGCCCCGCTTTTGCTGGATAACCCAAACATGTAGATGCCTAATACTGGAAGATTTCCCAGTCCATAACTCATTGGGGTTTTAGTTACTGTTTTAAGGAGGTAGACAACCGTCTTTAAGGCTTAACTCCATAATGACTCTGGTAGAGTAGTGTGAGCTATCATACTCTTAACCATGTTTTTTAGTGTGAGATTTCATCTCTCGTAACATCATTTTGACAAGGTGTCCCTGGCATCGTGTACTAAGCGACAATGCCACACTCTTTCAGAAATTAGCAAATGATCTTGGATATCTATCTGATCTGTTGTGTCTGCCATAGTACTCACCATCACGATCAAATCTAACGGCTTTAATCTTTCTATTTAGTTGATTTTCAGCTTTAGTTTTATAGATTTTAAACATGTCCAGTGATTGAAATTTCTCATGTAACAAATATAGATACCCATAATGAGAGTAATTGTTTGTAAAAGTGATGAAATATTTGTGACCATTCCAAGAAGCTGTAAGGAATGGACCACGAATGTTTATATACACCAAATCCTAGACATCCCGAACTCTGTTTAGCACAAAACTTTCTAATTTTTTTAATTAATGTTCGCTTAGTGCTTAGGCTATTCACATATAAAGATTCAGGAAATGAAGCATGAAGTTTCATTTATATAGCCATCAATCAGAATTCTAATACCAACAACTTTAGATTTAAAAAGTAGATTAAGCATTTCATTATCAAGAGTGACAGTAAAATCAGATCTGTCTAACAATGAAATAGAAATACGATTCTGCCTAAAAGAGCAGTACATAAAAAGTCTCATCTAAATCTAAAACAAAAAAAAGAATCTAATCTAAGACTACAAACTCCAACAGCATCAACTGCAACTTTATTTCCATCACCCATGTATACGTATTGCTCAGCGGGGCTGGGCCTCCTTTAGGTTTGAAAGTTCTGCACTGAAACACTTATGTGAATTATCTATCAGCCTTGTATGAAGTATCACTAAAGCTAAATTAATTGTAGAACAAACATAGATATGAGATATACCCGCTAAATAGCCATTTCTGGTACTTTATGCAATCCTGCTTGAGGTGGCTTAATTTCTCGCAGAAAAAGTATGCAATGACTTATGCTTCTTGTCTTGCACTTTCGCCACTTAGAATCAACAACTGTAATAGTGTTTATATTTCTCTCTTAAGTTACACTTTTTCTTTTCTTATTAGAAGTGTTACCCTGAATGCTAAGTGAGCATTTTCAGTCTTTTCTTATTTCAATCTCTCTTCTTTTCGAACACAGTGACTGATGAGCTCAATGAGACTTCACTTTTTCCTTTGAGCATTATACATAATCTTGAAAAGGGTTATACTTTATAAGAAAAGAGATTAGAATAAAATGCACTAGAATTTCTTCAGAGAGTTTCAATTACAGTGTCTTTAGTTTAGAAATAAGATTGGATATTTTCATAATGTACTCGCTTATGTTTTTTTTACTATTGTAGCGTATATTTATCAGCTTACTAAGATGCGTGTTGGTCTCAACTTTATCTGATTTAATAAACCGATCGGCTCTCTTCCGCTGGAAAACTCTTAGCACATGCTTTATCAGACATAGAACCCCCAATAGGAATAGTGTGTTTTATGACATCAGACACATCGTGTATGGCCTCTCCCACTTATCATAATCGCCTTTTCTTTACTGAACTTTTGTTAGTGATAGTAGAGTTCATCAGTCTTTAAGGTGTAGTCTAGGTCCTTGAATTCAAAAACGATCTTTTACGTGATCTTACCACTTCTTACAGTTTGTACCATTCAATTTAGACAACATAAGTGTATAATTTCTTATCAATTTAAAATAAACATTACATTAAACAAAATTTTACTGTAATAGCCATAAAAATAAATTTCAGAAAATGCAACCAGTTTAACCGATAGAGTTGCCGGCCAAACTTTCAAAACAAGTTGTGTTTCTATATGCCAACACTGTACTAGCCCAATATAGATACCCAAAAGTCTAGATCCTATGTAAGAGAACAACCTTTCTTTGGGTCGACTATTTATTTATAGGATTGGTCCCAAAGTTTAAGTTATCTATATCGACCATATAATATATGAAATGCCCGGTCATAATGACAACCTTCCTTTGGGCCGATTACCACACACATGGGCCACACAAATCTACGCATCTGGATTCTTGTACCGTCATCGGACTAGTTGATGTAGGTAATGCAATATAGGCCTATATTGTGACAACCTTCCTTTGGGCCGATTATCACGCACTAAGGTTCTCCCACTTGCATTACCCACATCAAGTATCTGATGTCGTACATAATTTGGGCAAACAATAGTCTTCCTTTGGGCCGGCTATTGTACGCATGAACAATTTACGCAATTAAATAAGCTCTTTAATAAATTCTTTAATTTGAACATGTATGTATCTTTTGTTGGCCCAAAGGCCTATCACCCTAGTTTTGATGATGATCAACTCATGAAGTTATATTTACTAATGATCTTGTGTTTAATTAGTGACAGATTCATTATCAAGATCTTAGTAGGTGCATAGCTCAACAAAGGATAAAATATCAAGATTTGGAGCTAGCACGGTGTGATCCAAGGAGCTTTTGGATCAAGCTTGGACCAAGTCAAGAAGATGAGAAGCCTTCAAGTGAAGACTTCAAGAAGATGAAGACTTGTGTCTAGGTATAAGATTTTTTTTGTTTTAGTTAAAAATGTAAAGGATAGATAGTTGGTGGATTGCTCAAGTATACCATGCACACACACTCTTGATTTAGTTTGTTTTCATAAAAGATTTTAACCAAAAACCAAAATAGTATTTCAAGTGATTTTTGGTATTTCATTTACATATGTTTAACCCAAAACCATATTTAGAGCTTAATGACAAAAACATAGATATTTCATCTTGATTGTGTAGTGGATCATATCCATACACACTATGCCTTAAAAGTATATCTTGTTTTTGTATTTGATGAAGATTTGGAAAAACAAAGTTTAGAAAACATGTTTTGGAAAATTATTGTTTTGGAAAAACAGTTTTTATCTTGAGCCAAATATTTTCAAGTTACAAAAATAGTCAAATCTTTTATAACATGCCTTGATCTTGTGCAAGCATGTTTGATTATCAATGTATATTGGCTAAACTATTTTTGTAGAATTTTAAGTATTTTATGGGATTTTATATGAGCCAAAAAGACAAACTTTTTGATCCCAGAAAAATTGTTTCAGGCTTCAGCTAGTCGACTTATACTAGCTTATAAGTCGACTAACCCTGAAGTCGGTCGACCGGGTCGGTCGACCGACGTGCACGGACATGCACGTTTGATCTGGCAGTGTGCCGGGCGACCGGGGCGGTCGACCGGAATTCAGAGATTGCTCTCTGTTTTTCAGGGTCGACCGGGTCGGTCGACCGGTAGCTCCAACAGTCGGATTTTTGACCATTGGCGGTCGACCGGGTCGGTCGATCGGCAGTTCTGACAGATCCCAACGGCTAGTTTTCTGGCAGCCTATAAATTGGGGGTCTTGTCATTGTTTTGCTACAAGATTTTGGAGTCTCTTAGAGCCAGTTTTTCCCAGACTTTTAAAAGGGTTTTCTCCACAAAATAGAGAGCAAATATTTCCTATCTAAAGGGAAGTTTTATCAAGAGTGTTAAAAGAAAGTCTTTGAGTTTTCCTCCACCTTTCACATCCTTGCTTTTCTCACACCACACTTGAGCTATTCATTGATTATACATCCTATAGGTGTGTTGTAGTGAGAGTTCTTTAGGTGATCAAAGTGTTGTGATCACCAAAGATCTTTTCTTTGTTCTTTGAGGAGACGGGCAAGTGTGCTCGTCGTTGTTTTGAGTTCGGGTGCGGACTCGGTTGTTTGAGGTGCGGCCTCGGCGAGCCGGTGGGCTTGCGGTGTGTACGGGACTAGAGAGTCCGAGGGCTTGTAGGTGTTGCGGCACCGAGGAGAGATCCATTGGGATCTTGCATAGTGGAAATCCTTCGTGTGTCGAAGGCGGGGATGTAGAGCAAGTGTGCTCGAACCTCGAAACATACCCTTGTGTTTGCGATTGCCATCTCTCTCTCTCTCTCTCTCTCTCTCTCTCTATCTCGTTTATATCTTGCATAGCTTATATTGTCTTTACATTTACATGCTTGATATATGTTGTGTTCATAATTGATATATATACTTGCGTGGGATTGTTGCTAACACTTGTATTCAACCAAGAGAGCCAACGCGGCACCTCAACCCATTCAAGGGGAATCTAGAGGAGTTTGTCCAGAGCCCTTCACGGGGAATTCGGCAACACTCTTGGTTATACGTGGTGTTTAGTGTAAAAGATTTAATTAGGTCATAATTGTTTTTAGCTTCCGCATCATTTGCATCATTCGGCATTAAGTGACCATTAGATTAGCCATCACCTATTCACCCCCCTCTAGGTGATTTACAATTGGTATCAGAGCTTGGTACTCTGATTTGGTCTAACAACCTAGAGTAAAAGATCCTTATTTTTTAGGCTAATCACAATATTTTTGTACACACACCATGGACTTCATGTCACCACCCATGTTTGACATTGTTAACATCCATATATGGAAGGTGAAGACGTCCTTGTACCTCAAAGCCCTAGGTTATCATGTTTATCTTGCCACTACTAATAATGCATATTGTTTAGATGGTAAGAATTTTGAGGCTAATGTAAAAGCCCTTCATGCTTTAAAGTCTACCCTAGATGATGTTTATTTATCTAGAGTTGCTAATATTGATTCGGCTTTTTTAGTATGGAACACCCTCACCTCCCTTGGCGAAAAGGATCTATACTATGCGGGGAGCGATTCGGACGTTGGAAGCGACATCTCCAACGTATGCTATATGGTCCAAGGGGATAACCCCCTTGAGGTAAACTCCGAATCCGATGATGAGGACATGTCATATGATGAGCTCACTTTATTTTGTTAAACAATTCTTGAAAAATATGACATGCTTAAGAAAGAAAATAAAAATTTGAAAAAGAACATTGCTTGCATGCATAAAGAACATGACTCATTTAGAAGTAACATTGCATGCTTAGAATTAGAAAATAACAATTTGAAAAAGAATTTTGATTGCATGCTAAAAGAGAACGATTCTTTTAAAACTAAAATTGCATGTTTAGAAAAGGAAAAGGAAGATTTGAAAAATGAAAATGTTTCCTTATTTTCAAAATTGAAGGATTTGTGTGAAGGAAACAATACTTTGAAAAATAAAATTGATTTGGTGAAAAAATAAAAAGAAGTTATTTTTCAAGAAAATATTACTTTGAAAAGAAAATTTGTTGAAAAAGAAAAGGATTTTGTTTCACAAAAGAAAAAGAAAAATGATTCTTTATCTCATCATGCTTTTCATGCCACCACTAATGAGATTAAAGATTTGAAAAATAAAATGGATGGTTTGAGTTCAACTTTGAACTCTTGTGCATTCAACCACACTAGATTGGAGTCTATGTTTTCAAAGAAACAAACTCCACACATTCATGCACATCATAACCATGCATTTGCTTATGTTGCACAACATGATCACACTCCTACACACAAGCATACTAAAGTGTACGTATGTACACATTGTGGCCGCAAAGGCCATTTAGCAAAATATTGTTATGATAGATTAGATCATTTTAATTTTGCTAAGAATAAAAGATTTTGGGTTCCTTACAACAAAGCTAACCCCCGTGGACCCTCAAGAAAATATGGGTACCAAAACCCCCACCATTTGCTTGTGATGTAGGTGAGGGCTCTCACAAAACGTGAGAGAATTGGTGCCTTGATAGTGGATGCAAATGGACTTGATGGACACACATTTGGAGCACCGCTATCAAGGAGGTTTTGGTGGGACAACCACCATGTTAGGAGCTTTGGAGTTGGTAACAATTTCTAAACTCCTACTTTTTATGTACATGCCTTTTACATATATCATATTCATAGCATGTTCATGTTTTGTATTTTTATGTGCTTCATGTGGTATTTACATGTTTAAATGAAGATTTTATCAAAACGTGCATGTATACATATACAAATAGTGAATTACAATTGATTCATATATGATTGAACTTCATGCTCATTTGTACCCACTATATGCATATGTATAGACTAGTTTTGATGATTCTCTTTTATACATGTTTTACCTACTTTATGCTTTACTTCATGTATATGTATTTTTAATTCAAATCTAATAAATATACATGTATACCCGTGAGTCTCTTGCCTTAATGCAAACATCATTAATAGACTCTTTTATATTTGAGATATGTATGTGTATTGTTAGGATTGGATTAATCATACATATACCGTGAAGATTAGTGTTTTGATGAAAAATGATTTTTTTTCGTGTTTTTGTTAAAAAATATGACTTATGATCTTTTTGAGCTTCAATGACTATTTTCATAAAAATACTAGTTACATGATCGTTTAACACTCACACTTTTGTCAAAATCATTTTTGAGCCTTATAGACCATGAGTGCTTAAATTTTTATGTATCTAGTTATGTTTATGAAAAACATAAGATTTGATATATTTGAAGGATCTTTAACTAGTTTTCAAAAACAATTTATACTAGTTGTTTATTCTTCAAATAATTTTTGAGATTGACACATGATTCTATTTTTCTAAAAGATTTGATGCTTCATGATTTGAATATTAGTTTATATGTTAGTTTTTGTCAACACTAGGATTTATACTTGTACATATCATGGGCCACAAATAAATCTATTTATATTTGTGCTTGAATGCTTATTTGAACCCATGAAATGTACTTGTATTGCTTGGTTTTGATGATACATACATTTTTAAACTTGTATTCTCTTTTTGGATTTGATTCATGATCATGTGTTTTCATTTCATGTATATGTGTATTTTGCCAAACTTTAAGATATACATGTATACCTCTTGAGTCATTTGCCTTTAATGCAAATCTATTTATATGGACTCAATTGTGTTTAAGGGATATGTATGTATACTTATTGTGTTGTCAAAACATACATATATCTTGAAATATAAATTTTGTTTTTAATAAAAAAAAGTGTGATGATTTAAAGGAATATTGAGATTAGTTGACATTTTTGCTTTATTCCTTACTTGAAGGATTTCGTACTAATTTTAAAATATTTTCATATTAACTAGTGCAATCTCTTCATATGGTAGAGTATATGATAAGCTTACTCGTCAATTGGTATCATTGGATATTTTCAATTGATATCAATATGATTTTTGTATACTCGTATTTTGATTGTATGTATGAATGCTTTCAGATTTAAATTTCTATTGATATTATCTTTTCATACATATATGTGATCTAGTTGCTAAGCTTAATTCAACTTTCAATTGGTAATTCTTAAATCTTATGCAATATGTTTTCAAATTTAATATCAAAATAAAAAAATATGTTGATTTGATATCTCAAAATGTGTTTTATTAAGTAAGTTCAAAAATTTTAAAGAAAAATTCAAAATGTTTGATTTGTATTTCCTATATGCAAGGAGAGCTTAACATCTCTCTTACATATGGATTCATGTTGAGTATATTATAAATTGAGGAGCTTGACAACTCTTCTTTATATGATATACGTGTGTAGGGGGAGCTTCACATCTCCTCTTATGCATTACATAATATGTGTTATGTGAGTTAGGGCTTGTCATCCCTTCTTCATGTAATGCATATGTGTAGGGAAGCTAACTTAACGTCTTCCTCTTCATGAATGTATATCGCATATAAATCTTTATTGATTGACTTGTATTACCCCTTCTTGATCTTTTTGTTCTTGACAAAAAGGGGGAGAAAAATTTGTTTGATTTGCTTTTACTTTGAACCCTTTGTTGATGATTAACAAAAAGGAGGAGAAGTATTTGAGTTTATATGCATGTTTTCATTGCTTAAGGGGGAGAAGTATTTGTCTTCCTTGTATGTTATGCATATATGTTTTGTTTTGCAAATAGGAGAAAAAGATTTATTTTGTTTCATCTCCATCATTTGCATACATATTTATGAGCTTCATTGTCATATATTATTATTTATGTCCATGCATGAGTTAAGGGGGAGCTTCTTTGAAGCTTTACTTTAATCCATGCATATATAACCTCATGAGTTTTGTCATCATCAAAAAGGGGGAGATTGTTGGCCCAAAGGCCTATCACCCTAGTTTTGATGATGATCAACTCATAAAGTTATATTTACTAATGATCTTGTGTTTAATTAGTGACAGATTCATTATCAAGATCTTAGTAGGTGCATAGCTCAATAAAGGATAAAATGTCAAGATTTGGAGCTAGCACGGTGTGATCCAAGGAGCTTTTGGATCAAGCTTGGACCAAGTCAAGAAGATGAGAAGCCTTCAAGTGAAGACTTCAAGAAGATGAAGACTTGTGTCTAGGCATAAGATTTTTTTTGTTTTAGTTAAAAATGTAAAGGATAGATAGTTGGTGGATTGCTCAAGTATATCATGCACACACACTCTTGATTTAGTTTGTTTTCATAAAAGATTTTAACCAAAAACCAAAATAGTATTTCAAGTGATTTTTGGTATTTCATTTACATATGTTTAACCCAAAACCATATTTAGAGCTTAATGACAAAAACATAGATATTTCATCTTGATTGTGTAGTGGATCATATCCATACACACTATGCCTTAAAAGTATATCTTGTTTTTGTATTTGATGAAGATTTGGAAAAACAAAGTTTAGAAAACATGTTTTGGAAAATTATTGTTTTGGAAAAACAGTTTTTATCTTGAGCCAAATATTTCCAAGTTACAAAAATAGTCCAATCTTTTATAACATGCCTTGATCTTGTGCAAGCATGTTTGATTATCAATGTATATTGGCTAAACTATTTTTGTAGAATTTTAAGTATTTTATGGGATTTTATATGAGCCAAAAAGACAAACTTTTTGATCCCAGAAAAATTGTTTCAGGCTTCATCTAGTCGACTTATACTAGCTTATAAGTCGACTAACCCTGAAGTCGGTCGATCGGGTCGGTCGATCGACGTGCACGGACGTGCACGTTTGATCTGGCAGTGTGCCGGACGACCGGGGCGGTCGACCGGAATTCAGAGATTGCTCTCTGTTTTTTTGGATCGACCGGGTCGGTCGACCGGTAGCTCCAACGGTCGGATTTTTGACCGTTGGCGGTCGACCGGGCTGGTCGACCGGCAGTTCTGACAGATCCCAACGGCTAGTTTTCTGACAGCCTATAAATTGGGGGTCTTGTCATTGTTTTGCTACAAGATTTTGGAGTCTCTTAGAGCCAGTTTTTCCCAGACTTTTAAAAGGGTTTTCTCCACAAAATAGAGAGCAAATATTTCCTATCTAAAGGGAAGTTTTATCAAGAGTGTTAAAAGAAAGTCTTTAAGTTTTCCTCCACCTTTCACATCCTTGCTTTTCTCACACCACACTTGAGCTATCCATTGATTATTCATTCTATAGGTGTGTTGTAGTGAGAGTGCTTTAGGTGATCAAAGTGTTGTGATCACCAAAGATCTTTTCTTTGTTCCTTGAGGAGACGGGCAAGTGTGCTCGTCGTTGTTTTGAGTTCGGGTGCGGACTCGGCTGTTTGAGGTGCGGCCTCGACGAGCTAGTGAGCTTGCGGTGTGTACGGGACTAGAGAGTCCGAGAGCTTGTAGGTGTTGCGGCACCGAGGAGAGATCCATTAGGATCTTGCATAGTGGAAATCCTTCGTGTGTCGAAGGCGGGGATGTAGAGCAAGTGTGCTCGAACCTCGAAACATACCCTTGTGTTTGCGATTGCCATCTCTCTCTCTCTCTCTATCTCCTTTATATCTTGCATAGCTTATATTGTCTTTACATTTACATGCTTGATATATGTTGTGTGCATAATTGATATATATACTTGCGTGGGATTGTTGCTAACACTTGTATTCAACCAAGAGAGCCAATGCGGCACCTCAACCCATTCAAGGGGAATCTAGAGGAGTTTGTCCAGAGCCCTTCACGGAGAATTCGGCAACACTCTTTGGTTATACGTGGTGTTTAGTGTAAAAAGATTTAATTAGGTCATAATTGTTTTTAGCTTCCGCATTATTTGCATCATTAGGCATTAAGTGACCATTAGATTAGCCATCACCTATTCACCCCCCCCTCTAGGTGATTTACATCTTTATCTGTGTGTTATTTATTGTAGTAAACATCAATATCTATCATGCTAGAACAATAAAGCAATATAATAAATATTGATGAAGGGTAAGCATGTACGGATACATAAAACTATGATAAACATATACTTTAATACCTTCTTTATGTCTACTAACTGTTGTTTTATCATGTATAGTGCCTGTAACACTGTAATACTCGTCAAGAGCTTCGAAACAGCTATTTGCACGCCCAAAACAAAGGTCAGATGAGCCCGTAACGGCTAATTGAAATTTCTATTTGCAAAACAGATCTGCAGTGCTTATCGGGTCTGGATCAGACCCGACCCACAATGGTTAAGTTATGAGTTTTCTTAATGGGCCAGGTTTAGTAAACTGAATAAAACCTGATCAAATTAACATGAGATTAATTGGGATTAAGTCTCTTTATTCGATTAGAATTCTACTCCAAAATTTTCTTAATAGACTAGAATTCTATCTCAATCCTAAAAGCCAAATCAATCTCAACAATTTCAATTAAAATTTAATATGAGATTAATTAGGAGTAATTTTTTATAAGATTAAAACAAATTTTATCTCTAAATTTCTTAATCCTAAATAATCTCATACATGATATCACTTGATTAGGAAACCTAAAAAAATAATTAATCCTTTTATTTTTTTAAATTAGTTTGCCATTTTAATCGCTGCCACCGGCCCATGGTGGTCGGCGGCTGCTGCGCTCCGTTCACATGAACGTGAATGCATGCATGCCCTTCCGCGGGCATCCATGCTTGCATGTATGCGCTGCTTCAAGCATGCATGCGCAAGCATTGTAATGCTTGCGATGTTTCATGCAACAGTTTGCCTTTTTTTTATTTTCAAAAAAATTTTCTGAAATAATAACACATAGAAAAAAATTCGAAAAAATATGTACATAATTCTATTTAATCATCTCAATTTAATTCAATTATTTGAGACACAAAAAATAATCTTTATTGAATTAAATACAATGATTCATAATTTTCATAAATCGAGATCAAAAGATTTTTACTTTATATCCCGATGATCCGATAAAAAGGAGGCTCTGATATCAATTGTTAGATCTAAAAATTGTCCAAATAAGATCTTATATATGAAATAACATCTTTATTAAGATCAAAGGGAAGTAGGGTTTTAGGCGTACTTGATTCCATCATGAAATGGATGCGTCGAAGACTGCACGATCTTGATGACACCAGCGTTGAGGGAGAGGATTCTTCTCTCCAGCCATCAAGCTCTCTTATTGATTCTTAGAGGAGATGAGAGGCCTCCAAGAGAGAGATTAGGTCATTATGGTGGAGAGAAAACCCTACCCATGATATATATAGTATCAAGAAATTCTAATTCAACTCATCATAGATCTAGGCCCTTGATTGATAATACGAGTTCCACATGTGTAGATGAGTCCTACATTTTAATTGAAATACACTAATGGTTAAGTGTAATTAAAAACGTGTCTAGATTCAAACCATTTAGGCTTGATCAATTCTTTATTGGGTCAAACAACCTAGGTTAAAATGAGCGGGTGCAAATATCCAATTGACTTAATTAGGCCCAAATTAAATTAGACTTTAAAACATAATAAGTCTAACATTTCCATCAATGCATTCTCAATATGGTTTTTTTGGAGAGTATATATAATTATGCCATGTCTGCATGTACCTTTGCTCGCGCTCGCACCATTCTACTTCTCTATGCAGTTGACATGATCACTAATGAGAATGATGAGCTTGCAATTGCACCACTGAATGAGCATCTACAAAATCAGTTTAAGATGAAGCATTAATATCTTGTGATACTTCCTTGGTGTTAAAAGTCATTTATTCCTCTAGGAGATGTCTTCTTCACAGCAGAAGTACATCATTGATCTACAACATTCTGATATTACTAATCCATTCCCACTCCTCCGCCTTCTCGTCTTACTGATTCTTTCACAGCGATGACTCTCGTAAATAAACTAAGTGATAGTGTTCTTCTGCCTCAACAGGATCGTTGTCATCAAGAATTAGTTGGTGCACTGGTTTATCTCAATGTCATTGGGCCTGATATTGTATAATACCCGTATTTTGTAATACATTATTTAAAAATAATACTAGTATTTTAATACATGTGTATATATATATATATTTTGTATTTTGAAATTAATTATTATCTTGTAAGATTATTTTAATTGTTATGAATTACTAAAATCAATATTAACTATTTTAGATTGTTATTAGTATGTAATTATTATTGATTATTATTGTCTAAATTGTTATTATTACATATATTATTAGTCTTGTTATTTTCCTTCCTCCTCCATCTTCTTTTCCTTTCATTTTCTTTAGCCCTAACTTGAAAGTCCAACCATTAAACCCATAAGCCCATAACTCATTCATAACACATTAACCCAAACCTAATACATACCCAAACTCAACCCATTATCTCTAAACCCATTTTCAAATCCCCGATTTCCTAAACCAAAACCTATTACCACTAACCCAATAACTAAGAGACCCAGGATCCTAACCCAAATACCCATTACCTACAAACCCTCAACCCATTCAAACCCTATCTATAATCCAAATCCTAACTAATCTCTCTTATCACCTCTAATACTAAACCTAACCCTTATAAAAAGAACCCTATTCCATCTTCTCTTCTCCTCTGTCGCAACCTCCTAATCGAGCTTTTCATCATACCAACCCATGGCAACTCCACCCACTAGCCGAGCTCCACTACTCCTCCATCAAGCCCATGGCCGGCAGCCCCCAACCTCCTCCTGCACATCCACCCATCCCCTTTGCATTCATCTCCCCCTCTGATCTTTTGAGACAACTCCTCCCCTGTGCCATCACCTCCCTTCATGGCCAAACCGAGTTTCTCCAACCAACCGAGATCCCCTCCGTTCATCCTTCTTCGGCAGCTCAATCTCCACCTCTGACTGCCTGATCTACTTAGTGGGCACTCCGGCGAGCCATCAACCCCCTCCGCGGCCTCCGCCTCCTCCGCCGTGGTGTACAACCATGGCCGACAGCCCCATCTCCTCCCTCTTTGTGTATATAGGTAATCTATCTATCTCTCTCTCTCTCTCTTATGTGTTGTGGGTTTATATGTGTGTTAATTAGGAAAATGTGTCTGTGTTTATATAAAAATGTATGCATGTGTGTTATGTATATATGGTTGGGTGTGTTATTATATGAAATTGCATTCATGTGTGTGTGTGTGTGGGTGAGATTATATTTCCCCTCTCTCTATGCAATTGTGGGTGCATGTGTCACAGGGTCCTTTCTCTTTCAGTGTATCTGTGTATTGCGTATGTATGTGAAGATGTGTGCCTAAGTGTGTGGGTTTGTATATTTTGCTCTTCCTATATCCTTGTCCCTCTCAATGTATGTTTGTTTGGGTGTTATAGTGATTACGGACTCGTTCGTGCGATCCGAATCCAGTAACAAAGACCCGACTTTGTGTTCGTTGTGGACCCGATACACGGGCGATTCGAAGACTAACACATGAGGTGATACGGAGATCTGTACTGGTTCATACAGTTAAGACCAGATGGCGATTCAGACCTAAAATTACGTCATTTCATGTGAGTGTTTGCATTATCTGTTTATTTTATTTGTACATTTCTTAGTATTATTTCATGTGGATGTATGATTTATCGTTTATTCCATCTTGTATTATTATTGAGACTTAATTACCATGAATATTTCATTTTAAATTATAGTCCATGTATAATTATTGTTTGTTTTGGGTAATTATAGACAATGGATCATATGTGTACATCATCACTATCTATGGGATCATAATTTATCACGCAGATTGAGTGTTTATCTTTATTGATTTGGATACTTTAGATTTATTGGGCCAGCTAGTACCTGATTTAGCTAGTGAATTATGTTGGAGTAGAATATGACTTGAAATTGGGGATTAGATCAGAGTAGTTCAAATGGTGAATTTTACGGATATACCCTAAAGTAGTAGTAGTCTCGGATCATTATATTATGAGTGAGTAGATTATTAATAATGATGGATATATTATATTCCTGATGTCAATGAATATGGACACCGTATTTTGATTCTGAGGTATTAGTATCCTATCATTTCATGTGAATTTGTTTATCATTTCGAATTTGGAACTATGTGTGATGTAACTTAGACTGCGATCAGATTTGGATCTTGGATTTGATTGATTCATGATTGTAGTTATATGTGTGGATACTTGGGTGAGATAGTTTGCTGACTCGATCTTTCTTGTTAATATTAAACTAGATGAGATTTTACTTGGATATTGGTGACGGATAAAATATGAGATTCTTCATTAAAAGAACGGGATCTTGGACTTGGACTTGTTAATAGACTCGATGGGAGTGGAATAGACCTTGAGTTGAGAAATATGTGCTTGATTGGACTGGTCATAACTAGTGGATTATACGTTTGCACATTCGATTAGATACCATAATTTTGCATCTTTTTGATTGAGCTTGATGGAAGTGAGAGTTGATCGATGATCTTGATTGGATTTAGATAGCGATGACTATTTAGATACAGTGGAATGTGTATTTATTTCAAATACTGGGACTTTTATACACTAGTGATTTAGAGGAGGGACATATTGATAACTTAGAGAATTAGAGTAGATTGATAGTAATAAGAGAACTGTATTACTGATCAATTGAGCTTTGTAACAATGAACTGAATACTTGATGGCTACAGTGACTGTATTGAGACTATGTGTTAAAGAGACTTGTTATTGTTATCTCCTAGTGCAGATGGATGAGACTATCTATTTATCAGTGTTCAGACTTGGTATAGTAATATTTCATATTACTGAAATTACTTAGAAAATATTATCAGACCGTAACACAAGTATTGTTTTATTATTTTACCATTTACACGGTGATATCGTTCACATTGTTATTGTTACCATCTTTGACATTGTTATTGTCACCGTATCGTCCAAATAATTGAAACAACAAGGATATTGGTTGTTATAAATAAATAATATAAATAGACAACTTACACCGGAATTGAAAAAATTAATGGAGGAGATAGCGTCTGTATCTTGGGTGGACCTAGGATATAGGTTGTGCAACTGAGATACGATTCCACTGCATGGTTCCGGGGGATGACTGACATCTCATATTATTTTCATTATTATTGTTATTGATTACCAAGTAGTAGAACCTGGTTCAGCGCAAGGTGATTGGACCATGGTTCCGGGTATGTATGGAATCCACCTAAAGCATGGACAATGTCTCTCCTATCAGTTTTAATAAATTAGGACCACAATTGGCACATGTGGTAGACGTAGTATGGGATGCATTTACTGTATGTGATAATTGGTGTTCGTTGACATAATTAATAATGATAAACTATTATTATGCACTGTAATTGACTGTATTTACCTGATTGTACTCATATAAGTTATAAACACCTGATTGTATATCAGAATGACTCATACTCTTTAAGTTATTCATCGCTTGTTATCCTAGTACCTATAATATGCCGATTGACATTTTAGTATATTCTATTGTCTCCACTTTACTGTTTTGTTTATATTATTTTCTTACCAGTATATTTTTATAGTTGTATCATCATCTGTTCACATGTTATATGCATGTGCACCTTCTCCTTTATCTTACACATTCATTGGGAGTTCTGACTCCTTGAATTTGCACATTCAGGTCTTTACATGTTATCTTGTTGATCAAGTATTTGGAGAGGATCACAGGCATCTTGAGGAGTCGGAGTTCTCTTACTTGATTATCCTTTTTCGGTATTTATGTCTCTTCTTTATTACTATCACTTTCATGACTCTGTGCATTGGACTCAGTACTTGTTCTATCCTTTTATTCATCTGCTTTCGTTGTGTTGATAGTTATATGTCATATTGCAGTGATATTGATTTATCGTAGTAGATTTTTATACCTTGTTCTGGTTACTTTAGGCTTAGCGTGTATACATGGGGAATTTTTCTCGCGTATATACATCGCCGACTCTCGTCGCAACTTTGTTTACACATATTTTGGGAAGCGGTGTGTGACAGGGTATTCTTGGTATCAAAGCTAGGTTCGACGTTCGATTTTCTTAAAAAATAAGAACCTAGTTCTTACCAGTAATATGAAACAAGTTACATTTACACTGCAATAAACTTATACTATTCACATGATGATATTGAGTCCACTTGAAACTTGACCATCCTCCCTTTGGATATCTATCTCTTTAATCTTTTGATATCCCTGATTCTAACTCTTCTTCTAGAGTAATCTGAGTTTCATTTTGATTCTTATTCTTCTTTCCGATTCTATTTTCTGATCTTATCTCTTAAAATCGGTTACTCCATTTTAAAGTTGGTAGCAGATATCAGAGTGCACAGTGAAAGCGTGGTGGACCCATGATGTAGTGACAAACGACGTGGTAGCTTTATCTTCTCTTTTAACTTGATTTTTTTATCATTCCCCACTTTTTGAAATTTCGAGGACGAAATTTTTATAAGGTGGGTAGAATGTAATACCCATATTTTATAATACATGGTTTAAAAATAATACTAGTATTTTTATACATGTATATATATATATATATTGTATTATGAAATTAATTATTATCTAGTAAGATTATTTTAATTGTTATGAATTACTAATATCATTATTAACTATTTTAGATTGTTATTAATATGTAATTATTATTGATTATTATTGTTCAAATTGTTATTATTACTGTTTTCCATTGATTTTGCAAAGGGGAAAACTTACAAAAAAGTGTCGAGGAGCTAAATTACAAGTAATTGAAAAGAAAAACTACAAGTAGATCTTCTCTGAGATTTCTGGGAAAGTGTGCCGGTAGGAATCTGATCAGCGCGCGATTACTTTATCCCTTTGACGATGCGATCGGTCAGATGATCGAACTGCCTCCTAATAGGACTCCTTTCTCGCTTGGCTCAGGGAATCGGAGAACAGGGGGATCGGTAGAGCCTTCTTGCTGCTTCTCGAACTGCCTCCGCTTGAAAATTCCTTCTCGCCTAGTTCCGAAAATTCCTTGAGAGGGAGGAAGATCTTAGGGTATTAGCACCCTGAATTTATCCTTGTAGGATTAGAGAAGCAATTCCCTGAATTCTTGGAAGAGGGGGGGGTGAATAGGTGATGGCTAATCTTATGGTCACTAAATGCGGAATTAAAAGCTTATATGACCTAAACTAAACTTCTTAAACTAAACACCACGTATAACACAAGAGTGTAGCCGAATTCCCCGTGAAGGGCTCTGGACTAACTCCTCAAGATTCCTCTAAATAAGAGTTGAGGTGCCGCGTTGGCTCTCTTGGTTGAATACAAGTGTTAGCAAATAATCCCCAAGCATATATCAATAAAGCACAATAAGAATATCAAGCATGTAAAGATGAACACAATAGAAGCATGCAAGATATAAATAAGGAGATATAGAGAGAGAGAGAGTGAGTGAGCAATCGCAAACACAAGGGATTTGTTTCGAGGTTCGAGCACCCTTGCTCTACATCCCCGCCTTCACACTTGAAGGATTTCCACTATAATCGATCCCACCGGATCACTCGGTGCCGCAACACCTACAAGCTCTCGGACTCCCTAGTCCGTACACACCGCGAGCCCACAAGCTCGACGAGGCCACACCTCAAACAACAAGTTCGCACCCGAACTCGAAACACCGCGAACGCACTCGTCCGCCTCCTCGAAGAACAAAGATGAACTTTGGTGATCACAACTCTTGATCACCTAAAATCCTCTCACAGCAAATCCCTATAGGTAGATATAGCAATGGATAGCTCAAGTGTTGTGTGAGAAAACAAGAATGGAAATGGTGGAGGAAAACTCAAGAAATCACTTTAAACACTCTTGATAAAACTCCCCTTTTGATTGAAAGTATTAGCTCTCAATTTAGTGGAGAAAACTCTTTTAATGAAGTAGGAAAAACTGGCTCAAAACCTACTAAAAAATCTTAGAGAAAACAGCCCCCAAATGTCCCAATTTATAGAGTTAGAAAAACTAGCCGTTGGGGGTCTGACAGAGCTGTCGGTCGACCGGCCGGTCGACCGCCAACGGTCATTTTTCCGACCGTTGGGGCAGCAGTCGACCGGCCCGATCGATCGAACCTCTGGAACAGAGAGCAGACTCTCTGCCGGTCGACCGGCACGGTCGACCGAGGCTTTCCAGAGAGCAAAGCTCTCTGGACGGTCGACCGACCCTCCAGCCAGATTCGTGCACGTCTGTGCACGTCGCGCGGTCGACCGGCCGGTCGACCGGCTGAAGCCAGGTCAGGGATTTCTGGGAAAGAAAACTTGGTCATTTTGGCTTAATTAAAATCCCATAAAATTACTAAAAAATCTACAAAAATAGTTTTACCAATATACTTTGATAAATAAACATGCTTGTACAAAATCAAGACATGTTACAAAAGATTTGAACTATTTTGGTAACTTGGAAATTTTGGCTTAAAAACGAAAACTGTATTTTTCCAAAATTGATTTTTTCAAACTTCTCCAAATACAAAAACAAGATATTAAAACTCTTTGAAGCATAGAGTGTATTGATATGATCCATTACACAAACATGATGAAATATCTATGTGTTGGCCCAAAAGGTTACACTCTCTATTTATTGAGTTTTGATGATGACAAACCAAATTAGTGCTATTTGGTACTAATGAGTTTGTTTAAGATAAGTTTCAGGTTAGTACCATATTTGGAGGCCATTGCTTAGCTATTGCAACAACTTCTAGGTTTCATGAAGCAAAGAAGGCATATTACATATCAAGGAAGGAATATAGAAGAAGGGGCTCTAGCAAGGCATAGCATGGCTCAAGACTTGAAGATTGCTCAACAAGATTTGTTTTTAGTTTTATAGGTTTAGAGTTTTGTTAAAGAATGATGAATAGGTTTGAAGCTCTACACACACGTTTTTGCGCACATCCTATTTCTAAGCTTATTTCATATAAATTATACAAAAAATTGTTTGATACAAATCCTCTGCCTATATATCCATACTTATGTTTTAAACTAATTACTATTTAAAACATCTTATGATAAAATTTTTATCTCCTCAAAATTTTGTCTGAAAAATGATTTTTGGCCTGAGCCGGTCGACCGCACCAGTCGACCGTGCCTGTGTCAGTCTTGTCCGGTCGACAGGACAAGTCGACCGAGGTTCTGGCAGATGCACGTATCAGTGTGCATGTCTATCGGTCGACCGGGCGGTCGACCTGACTGCAATGGCTTTGCTCTCGGGTTTGTTGGGTCGACCGGGCGGTCGACCGGTTGCCTGTAACGGCTCTATTTTTGTATAGGCGGTCGACCGACTGGTCGACCGGACTAGCTGTTGAACAGTAAACGGCTATTTTTTGGGCTGTTTTAAATTTTATCTTTTTGTGTTTAAAATTGGTTTAAGGGATATATTTCAAACCTAATACTCTCTGATTAATCCTAATTATGTTTTATCCCTTAACCCTAGCCCTCTCCTATAAATAGGGGTGTTTGGGGAGAGATTGTTTACAACAATTATTACAAGAAAAATTCAAAAGTTTAAGGCATTCAAAAGAGCTTTGTTTCTTGATTTTTGTGCTGAAATTCTCTCTCATTTTCTGAAGTGGTTTTGAAATACTCTCTGATTTAATTTTCTTTCTTTACTTACAACAAGAGCTTCATTCCTACTCATTGTTCTCTAAGGACCTTTTGTAAGGGAAGAGAATTTTTGCAAGAGAGAGTTTGTGGTCTTTTGACTACCCAGAAATTACTTGTACTTGAAATTGTGTTACCGGGTACTCCTGTGGAGTTGGGTACTGTGGTTATTGTGTAACTGTCTTTGTGATAGTGAAGTAGCTAGAATCCTTCTGGGGAAGGCGGGGAGTAGAGCTGGGTGCTCGAACCTCGATAACATATCCTTGTGTTTGCGTTTGGTTTACATTCTTGCACTTATTACTTGCTTATCATCATCATTGCTATATTTACTTGCTTTCATTCATCTTGTGAATCTTGTTGGGTGATTGTTACATCTTAATTTTTAATTTGTCCATTGATTAGCATTATCACCTATTCACCCCCCTCTAGGTGATTTTCAATTGGTATCAGAGCTTGGACTCTAGGTTTTGGCTTAACATCCATAGAGAGATCCTTAGAATTTGCTAATCATCATTTTCATTCATATATTCATACACTAGTAAACATGGCCGATAACATTAAAACCCTCCTAAATTTGATGGACTTAATTTCCCTATTTGGAAAGTTAGGATGACTATATTTTTGCAATCTTTGGGTAGCTTAGTGGCCAAGTCCTTGACCAAACCCTATGTAGCACCCGATAGTGATGAGAGCACTTGGACCGACTTCAACTTTAGAGAATATGAGGCTAACTCCAAGGCCCAAAACTCCCTATTAACCGCCTTGAATGAGGATGACCTTACACGGGTAATTCATTGCCAATCCGCCTATGAGATTTGGCAACACTTATTGGTCACACATGAAGGGACTTCACAGGTCAAGAGAGCTAAGATAGATCTCTTGAGGTCTCAATATGAATCATTTAAAATGCTTGATGATGAAACTATTGATTTTATGATTACAAGGTTTACTAAAATTACCAATGCTCTTTCTTCCTTAGGCGATGTCATCTCCAACGATCAAAAGGTGCGGAAAGTAATTCGGGCGCTTCCTCCATCTTGGGAGATAAAGGCCACCACCTTAAAGGAGTTAAACGACAAGGATGAGATGGACCTCATTAGCCTCATTGGGAACTTAAAGACCCATGAGATGGAGAAGAAAGCAAGAGAAGAGGCCGCTCCAACAAAGAAGAAATCAATAGCTTTCAAGTCTTCAACCACCCTTGAAGACGATGAGGAAGATGAAGAAGAAGATGAGGAGCTCTCCCTCCTTGTGCGAAACATGAAAAGATTGTACCGGAAGAAAAAGCTCAACTTCCAAGAAAGTTTGAAGGCAAAGAGGAGAAAAGAATTATATGTTTCAATTGCCGAAGGCTAGGACACATCATGGCAGATTGCCCGGAGTTCAAAAAGAAGATGACCTCCTCCTTCAAGCCAAAGAAGTCGGAAGAAAAGAAAGCTTACAAGGCAACATGGGATTCGGAAAGCGAGTCCGAAGAAGAAGAAGCGGATACCGCGAATATGTGTTTCATGGCAAACACACCAAAGGTAACCCCTCAATCTCTTGATGAGGAAGATGATGGTTTGAGTAAAGAAGTTATTGTGCATGCCTTTGTTGAACTTTCTGAAACTTATGATAACAAGAAACTTGAATGCTTAAAATTGCAAAAGGAAGTTGCTTTTCTCAAAAATCAACTTGCTATGGTTTCTAAAGAAAAGGATGATATTTCTTTTAATCTTATTTCTATTCAAAATGAGTTTAATGCCTACAAGGTTTCTTGTAAGGAAAATCTCCTATTGTTGATGAAAAAGAAATTTCCTCTTTAAAAACTAAAATGGTTGATTTTGAAAAAGTTTTGAAAGATTGTGCTTTTAACACTAAGAAACTTGAAGAAAAGTTTTCCAAAAGCACACCTCTCATGCTAAAAATTCACATGCTCACACTACACATGCTAATCTTTTCATGATCACAACTCTCATGCTCACAAATCACACACTAATTATGCTTTCAAATATGGTAGAGTATATAGATGCACATATTGTGGTAAGAATGGACATTTAGCTAAATTTTGCTATGACCAAGTTAATAGATCAAATAATCTTGTTTGGGTTAATGAAACTAACCCTCTAGGACCCAAGAAAATGTGGGTACCAAAATCAAGACCTAAATTATTTGATGTAGGTACACACCAAGGCCCCAAGACGTAGGGAGCGGTGGTACCTTGATAGTGGTTGTTCAAGACACATGACGTGGGATATCAACAACTTCACAACCCTATCAAGGTACATGGAAGGTGGCTCCGTCACCTTCGGGGATGACTCCAAAGGAACTATCATCGGTATAGGTAACATTCAAATTGGTTCATCTCCTATTATAGAGAATGTTGTTTTAGTAGATGGTTTAAAACATAATTTGCTTAGCATTAGTCAACTTTGTGACCGTGGACTTAAAGTTATTTTTGATGATTCTTCTTGCAAGATTTTTGATGTTAAATCCGATGTTTGTATTCTTACCGGTTTTCGTGACAATAATGTTTACATCATTGACATGCTTAATTTAGATTGTTCTACTAAATGCTTGAATGCTTTTGATGAAAATTCTTGGCTTTGGCATAGAAGATTAGGACATGCATCTTTTGACCATCTTGCTAGAATTAATTCTAAGGATTTAATAAAGGGTATACCTTGCTTGAAGTTTGAGAAAGACCGCTTTGTGGTGCGTGCCAACTTGGGAAACAAACCAAGTCTTCCTTCAAACCAATTAAGGATATCATGACTACTAGGCCCTTAGAACTAATTCATATGGATCTTTTTGGACCAACACAAACTAAAAGTTTAAATGGTAGTAGATTTGCATTGTTTAGTTGATGATTTTTCCCGTTTCACTTGGGTTTTCTTCTTGCAAAATAAAGATCAAACATTTTCTCATTTCAAAATTTTCGAAAAAGGGTTGAAAAAGAAAAAGGCTTTTCGATTTTGAGAATAAGGAGTGATAGAGGTGGTGAGTTTGTTAACCAACTCTTCATGACTTATTGTGATAAAAAGGGAATTAAGCATGAAATGTCTTGTCCTAGAACTCCACAACAAAATGGAGTTGTAGAAAGGAAAAATAGAACACTTCAAGAGATGGCTAGGACAATGATAAGTGAGTATGACCTCCCTCATTATCTATGGGCCGAGGCCGTAAACACCGCATGCTATATTTCAAATCGTATTTATGTGTGTAAGAATTCTTCAAAAACATCTTTTGAAATGTATCATTCTAGAAAACCTAATGTTGCATATTTTAAAGTTTTTGGATGCAAGTGTTTTGTTTTAAATACTAAGGAGAATTTGGGTAAATTTGATGCTAAGGCTTACGAAGCTATCTTTGTTGGATATTCTTCTACTAGCAAAGCATATAGAGTATTTAATAGACTTCACATACTATTGAAGAAACCATGCATGTTAAATTTGAAGAATCTAATGTGCTTGTTGAGAATGTTGTAGAGATTGAACCATTAGGTGAAGACATGGAGAGACTATCCTTGAAGGACTCACCCGCTCAAGAAGAAAAGCAAGAATCAATTGGTGATGTTCAAGAGGATAAAGAGGAAAGCTCTCAACCGCTTCCTAAAGCTTGGAGATACGCTACAAATCATCCTAAGGAGCTCATCTTGGGTGATGCATCTAAAGGAGTCACAACGCGCTCCAAACTCCATGACCTATGTGGTAACTTTGCTTTCATTTCTCATTTTGAACCCAAAGGCATTCTCGAAGCCGAGACGGACCCATATTGGTTGCTTTCCATGCAAGAGGAACTCAATCAATTTGAGCGCAACCAAGTTTGGCACCTTGTTCCTAAGCCCCACGATAGACCAATAATTGGTACTAAGTGGATCTTTAGAAACAAGATGGATGAGTCCGGAAATGTCATTAGGCATAAAGCTAGGTTAGTGGCCCAAGGTTACACTCAAGTTGAGGGAATTGACTTTGAGGAGACCTTTGCACCCGTAGCACGGCTTGAAGCCATACGGATGACACTAGCTTTTGCATCTTTCAAAAATTTTAAACTTTTTTCAAATGGATGTGAAAAGTGCATTTTGAATGGTTTTATTAATGAAGAAGTTTATGTTTCTCAACCTCCCGGTTTTGTTGATCATGTTCATCCCGATTTTGTTTTCAAACTTGATAAAGCTTTATATGGATTGAAACAAGCTCCTAGAGCTTGGTATGAAAGGCTTTCTAGTTTTCTAATTTCAAATGATTTTGTTAAAGGCAAAGTAGACACAACTCTATTTACTAAGCATGTTGATAATGATATATTAATTGTGCAAATTTATGTAGATGATATAATTTTTGGTTCTACTAATGAGCTTTTATGCAAGGATTTTGAAAAGGTCATGCAACTTGAATTTGAAATGTCTTCAATGGGTGAGCTAAATTTCTTCCTTGGACTCCAAATCAAGCAATTGCAAAACGGGACGTTCATAAGTCAAGCCAAGTACGCAAAGGAACTCGTAAAGAAGTTTGAACTTGAAGGCTCAAAGACTTGCAACACTCCCATGGTAACTACAACCAAGCTTGATAAAGATGACCAAGGTAAAGATGTTGATATTAAATTATATAGAAGCATGATAGGAAGTCTTTTATATTTAACGGCAAGTAGGCCGGATATCATGTTTAGTGTGTGTCTTTGTGCTAGATTTCAATCGTGTCCTAAAGATTCCCATCTTATTGCGGTAAAACGCATTATTCGTTATATTAAGGGCACTATTGGGATGGGTCTATGGTATCCGAAAATCGGAGATTTCTTAATGACGAGTTATTCGGATGCCGACTATGCGGGTTGTAGAGTAGATAGAAAGAGTACTAGTGGGACATGTCAATTTCTTGGTAATTGTCTTGTTTCATGGTCCTCTAGGAAACAAAATTCCGTAGCACTCTCAACCGCCGAGGCGGAGTATGTTGCCGCGGGGGCTTGTTGTGCACAAGTTCTTTGGATGAAACATACTCTCCTGATTTTGATTTGCATTTTGATCATATAAAAATATTTTGTGATAATACTAGTACTATACACATGACTAAGAATGCAAATCAACATAGTAAGACCAAGCACATGAGATTAGATATCACTTTCTTAGAGATCATTTTGAGAAAGGAGATATAGATATTGATTATGTTTCTATGGATTTGCAACTAGCCGATATTTTCACTAAACCTCTTGATTTTGCTAGATTTTCATTTATTTGTGGAGAACTTAATGTTTGTATTATTGATTAAACATGTGATTCCTAACCCTTTTTGATGTATGACAAAAAGGGGGAGAATAAGTTAGTGCATGATAAAAATAAATTTACATGGTCTTGGTTCCATATGAGTTTATATGAGTTTATATATGTTTTTGTTGTTGTCTTGTTTTCATGCGTTTTATATATGTTTTTGTTGTCTTGTTTTGTTTTCATGAGTTTTGAGAATTCTTGTGTTTTGTTAGTATCAAGAAAATAACATGTGTTTTTCATTATTGTTTCAATTGGTTTAAATTGGTATCAAGAGCATATATGTTTTTATGTTTTTCAATGAGTTCTTGTGTTTTTGAGTTTAAATGTTTTCTTTATATAGCATAATTTGAGGGGGAGTTTTCTCCTCCCCTATATTTTTATCTTGTAGCCTATTTGTTTTCATCATCCAAAAGGGGGAGATTGTTGGCCCAAAAGGTTACACTCTCCATTTATTGAGTTTTGATGATGACAAACCAAATTAGTGCTATTTGGTACAAATGAGTTTGTTTAACATAAGTTTCAGGTTAGTACCATATTTGGAGGCCATTGCTTAGCTATTGCAACAACTTCTAGGTTTCATGAAGCAAAGAAGGCATATTGCATATCAAGAAAGGAATATAGAAGAAGGGGCTCTAGCAAGGCATAGCATGACTCAAGACTTGAAGATTGCTCAACAAGATTTGTTTTTAGTTTTATAGGTTTAGAGTTTTGTTAAAGAATGATGAATAGGTTTGAAGCTCTACACACACGTTTTGCGCACATCCTATTTCTAAGCTTATTTCATATAAATTATACAAAAAATTGTTTGATACAAATCCTCTGCCTATATATCCATACTTATGTTTTAAACTAATTACTATTTAAAACATCTTCTGATAAAATTTTTATCTCCTCAAAATTTGTCTGAAAAATGATTTTTGACCTGAGCCGGTCGACCGCACCAGTCGACCGTGCCTGTGTCAATCTTGTCCGGTCGACCGGACAAGTCGACCGAGGTTCTGGCAGATGCACGTATCAGTGTGCATGTCTGCCGGTCGACCGGGCGGTCGACCTGACTGCAATGGCTTTGCTCTCGGGTTTGTTGGGTCGACCGGGCGGTCGACCGGTTGCCTGTAACGGCTCTATTTTTGTATAGGCGATCGACCGACCGGTCGACCGGACTAACCGTTGAACAGTAAACGGCTATTTTCTGGGCTGTTTTAAATTTGTCTTTTTGTGTTTAAAATTGGTTTAAGGGATATATTTCAAACCTAATACTCTCTGATTAATCCTATTTATGTTTTATCCCTTAACCTAGCCCTCTCCTATAAATAGGGGTGTTTGGGGAGAGATTGTTTACAACAATTATTACAAGAAAAATTCAAAAGTTTAAGGCATTCAAAAGAGCTTTGTTTCTTGATTTTTGTGCTGAAATTCTCTCTCATTTTCTGAAGTGGTTTTGAAATACTCTCTGATTTAATTTTCTTTCTTTACTTACAACAAGAGCTTCATTCCTACTCATTGTTCTCTAAGGACCTTTTGTAAGGGAAGAGAATTTTTGCAAGAGAGAGTTTGTGGTCTTTTGACTACCCAGAAATTACTTGTACTTGAGATTGTTTTACCGGGTACTCCTGTGGAGTTGGGTACTGCAGTTATTGTGTAACTGTCTTTGTGATAGTGAAGTAGCTAGAATCCTTCTGGGGAAGGCGGGGAGTAGAGCTGGGTGCTCGAACCTCGATAACATATCCTTGTGTTTGCGTTTGGTTTACATTCTTGCACTTATTACTTGCTTATCATCATCATTGCTATATTTACTTGCTTTCATTCATCTCGTGAATCTTGTTGGGTGATTGTTACATCTTAATTTTTAATTTGTCCATTGATTATCATTATCACCTATTCACCCCCCTCTAGGTGATTTTCACTATGTTTTTGACATTAAGCTCTAAATACGGTTTGGTTAAAACATGTAAACATTGAATACCAAAAAGCAAACCGGTATTTTTCCAAAATGAAAAGTCTTTCCTAAACTGAAAATTCTTTTATGAAAAAACATCTAAAACAAGAGTGTGTGTGTATAAAATACTTGAGCAATCCACCAAATATTCTATCCTTTACATTTTAACTAAAAACAAAATCTTCTAAAAACAAACCTAGACCCAAGTCTTCATCTTCTTGAAGTCTTCACTTGAAGTCTTCTCATCTTCTTGACTTGGTCCAAACACGATCCATAGAACTAGACTCCTCTTGAGTACTTGATGTGGTCTTGATGCACACGCTCTTGAATCAAACCGTATTAGCTCCAAAACTTGACTTTAAATCCTTTGTTGAAGCTACACACCTACTAAGATCTTGATCATGAATCTGTCACTAATTAAACAAAAAATCATTAGTACTATAACTACATGAGTTGATCATCATCAAAACTAGAGTGATGGACCTTCGGGCCAACAATCTCCCCCTTTTTGATGATGACAAAACTCATGAAGTTATATATGCATGGATTAAAGTAAAGCTTCAAAGAAGCTCCCCCTTAACTCATGCATAACAATAAACAAATAAATATGGCAATAAAGCACATAAACATATATGCAAATATATGGAGATAAACATGCTAACAAACATAAAACACATCAAATTCTTTTTTCCTATTTGCAAAACAAAACATATATGCATAAACATAAATACTACTCCCCTTTATGAATAAAGTAAGGAAAACATGCATATATATACCAAATACTTCTCCCCCTTTTTGTCAATCATCAACAAAAGCGTTAAAGTAAAAACGAAATCATCAAAATTTTCTCCCCCTTTTTGTCCGAAACATAGAATCAATAAGGGGTGAAAACAATCAATAAAAGGTTATATGCGATATACATTCATGAAGAGGAAGACGCTAAGTTAGCTTCTCTACATATATGCATTACATGAAGAAGGGATGACAAGCCCTAATTCACATAACACATAATCTGTAATACATAAGAGGAGATGTGAAGCTCCCCCTACACACGTGTACCGCATAAAGAAGAGTTGTCAAGCTCCTCAATATTAGATACACTCAACATGAATCTATATGTAGAAGAGATGTTAAGCTCTCCTTGCATATAGGCAATACAAATCAAAAATATTTTGATTATTAATTGTTCAAACAAAATTTTGAATTTTTCTCAATAAAACAAATTTTGAGATATCTTAGTAAATAAAAATTTTAAGATACCACTTGTAATCAAATTTTAAGATACCAATTGTAAAAAAAATCATGTTGATACCAATTGTAAATAAACATTACAAATTTTGAATTTTTCAAATAGGTAATACATATTGATATCAATTGTAAATTTATAACAATTTTGAAATTGAAGCATATTGATATCAATTGAAAAACAATGCATAAGCTTTATTAAAAATGTCAATTAAGATACCAATTGAAAATAAAGTTTTAACTTAAGCTTAGCATAAACTTTGTACTTTAAATAAGTAAACCAATTGTAAAGCAAGCACACGAAAATCATATATATGTATGAAAAGAGAATACCAATAGCAATTGATATTATGGAAATAATGAAGCATACATATGTAGAAAAAAAAATGAGTATATGCAAAATTATCAATTTAGATACCAATTGAAAAGATCCAATGATACCAATTGAAAATAACAATGTAAATCAAGTATATAACTCATAGCCGACCACCCTTTATATGCACAAGGTAAAGGATTTTCCAATAAATCTTACAAGGCATACTCGCCCAGCCATCCGCCCATAGAAGGTAAGGGTTTTCAAAAATAAATTTGAAAATAGTATAGCATTGAAAATCACTACCAAATGAAGAATAATTAACTAGTTGAAGAGAATTTTTGAAAAACTAGTTAAAGATCCTTCAAAACATGAAATCAAAACATATGTTTTTCATGAGTCATACCAAATACACAAGAATCGACACTCGAATCGATAAAGCTCAAAAATATGTTCATGAACAAGGTCATGACTAAACAAATGAAGTGTGACTGTACAAAAGTCATGTAATTAGCATTTTCATGAAAATAGTCAATAAAGCTCAAAATGATCAAAACAAATTATTCATTTTATTTTATCAAACAAAACATGAAAATTTATTTTTCATATTAAAAACACACTTCTAGGTATATGTATGATTTTATCCAAAGCTAACAATATGCATACACATCCCAAACATAAAAGAGTCTATTAAAGGTATTTGCATGAAGGCAAGAGACTCACGAGTATACATGTATATTTATTAGATTTGAATAAAAATTACATATACATGAAGTAAAACATGAAAATAGGTAAAACAAGTGTAAATGAGAGAATCATCAAAACTAGCCTATGCATGTGCATATAGTGGGTACAAATGAGCATGAAGTGCAAACATATATGAATCAAATTGTTGCTCACTATTTGTACATGTATAAATACAAGTTTTGATAGAAACTACATTTAAACTAATATATACCACATGAAACACAAAAACACATGAACATGCTAAAAATATCATATGAATGAAAAAGCATGTAAATAAAATAGGAGTTTTAGATATAGTTACCAAACCAAAGAACTATGCTCCAAAGCTCCAAAACATGGTGGTTGTCCCACCAAAACTTCCTTGATAGCGGTGCATCAAATGTATGTCCTTCTAGTCCATGCAACCACCACCAAGGCACCATCCCTCTCACGTTTTGTGAGAGCCCGCACCTACATCACAAACAAAAGGTGGAGATTTTGGTACCCATTTTCTTTTGGGTCCTTGAGGGTTAGCTTTGTAAGGAACCCAAACATTTTTGTTAGCAAAATTTAAAACATTTATCTTATCATAACAAAACTTTGCTAAATGGCCTTTGCGGCCACAATGTGTACATTTGTACACCTTAGGATGCATATGGGTGTGAGTGTGGTCATGTCGTGCAACATATGCATGATGAGAATGATGTGTATGAATATTTGGAACTTGTTTCTTTGAAAATAAGGTTTCCAATTGCATATGGTTAAATGCACATGAGCTCAAGGTTGAGCTCAAACAATTAATCCTATTTTTCAAAACATTTATCTCATTTTCATTTATGGTAGCATGTAAAGCATGATGAGAATGAGAATCATTTTTCTTATTCTTTTTAGAAAAATTTTCTTTTTCTTTTTCAACAATTTTTCTTTTCAAAGAAGTGTTCATTAAAAGCAACTTCCTTTTGTTTTTCCACCAAGGCAATTTCATTTTTCAAAATATTGTTTCCTTCACAAAGATCATTTAATTTAGACAACAAGGAAACATTTCATTTTTCAAAATTTCATTTTCTTTTTCCATGCATGCAACCTTAGTTCTAAATGAATCATTTTCTTTTAGCATGCAATCAAAATTCTTTTTCAAAATTTTATTATCTTTTCTAAGCATGTCATATTTTTCTAATAGTTGTTGACAAAATGAAGCAAGTTCATCATATGACATGTCATTATCTTCTACCTCAGATTCGGTAGTTACCTCAAGGGGTTATCTCCTTGGACCATGTAGCACTTGTTGGAGACGTCACTTCCAACATCCGAATCGCTCCCCGCATAATATAGATCTTTTTCACCAAGGGAGGTGATGATGTTCCATGCTACAAAAGCCGAATCAATGTTAGAAACCCTAGATAAATAATCATCATTTAGGGTACTCTTCAAAGCATAAAGGGCTTTTGCATTAGCCTCAAAATTCTTGCCATTTAAACAATATGAATCATTAGTGATGGCAAGGTAAACATGAATGCCTAGGGCCTTGAGGTACAAGGACATCTTAACCTTCCAAACTTGGATGTTAAGAATGTCAAAAGTGGGTGGTGACATGAAATCCATAGTGTGTGTACAAAAATAGTGATTAGCCTAAAAAGAGGATCTTTAACTCTAGGTTGTAAGACCCAAATCAAGAGCACTTGGCTCTGATATCAATTGTAAAGTCACCTAGAGGGGGGGTAAATAGGTGATGGCTAATCTTATGGTCACTAAATGCGGAATTAAAAACTTATATGACCTAAACTAAACTTCTTAAACTAAACACCACGTATAACACAAGAGTGTAGCCGAATTCCCCGTGAAGGGCTCTGGACTAACTCCTCAAGATTCCTCTAAATAAGAGTTGAGGTGTCGCGTTAGCTCTCTTGGTTGAATACAAGTGTTAGCAAACAATCCCCAAGCATATATCAATAAAGCACAATAAGAATATCAAGCATGTAAAGATGAATACAATAGAAGCATGCAACATATAAATAGGGAGATAGAGAGAGAGTGAGCAATCGCAAACACAAGGGATTTGTTTCGAGGTTTGAGCACCTTTGCTCTACATCCCCGCCTTAACACATGAATGATTTTCACTATAATCGATCCCACCGGATCAATTGGTGCCGCAACACCTACAAGCTCTCGGACTCCCTAATCCGTACACACCGCGAGCCCACAAGCTCGCCGAGGCCGCACCTCAAACAACAAGTTCGCACCCGAACTCGAAACACCGCGAACGCACTCGTCCGCCCCCTCAAAGAACAAAGATGAACTTTGGTGATCACAACTCTTGATCACCTAAAATCCTCTCACAACAAATCCCTATAGGTAGATATAGCAATGGATAGCTCAAGTGTTGTGTGAGAAAACAAGGATGGAAATGGTGGAGGAAAACTCAAGAAATCACTTTAAACACTCTTGATAAAACTCCCCTTTTGATTGGAAGTATTAGCTCTCAATTTAGTGGAGAAAACTCTTTTAATGAAGTAGGAAAAACTGGCTCAAAACCCACTAAAAAATCTTAGAGAAAACAGCCCCCAAATGTCCCAATTTATAGAGATAAAAAAACTAGCCGTTGGGGGTCTGACAGAGCTGTCGGTCGACCGGCCGGTCGACCCCTAACGGTCATTTTTCCGACCGTTGGGGCAGCGGTCGACCGGCCCGGTCGACCGAACCTCTGGAACAGAGAGCAGACTCTCTGCCGGTCGACCGGCACGGTCGACCGAGGCTTTCCAGAGAGCAAAGCTCTCTGGACGGTCGACCATCCTGGTCGACCGGCCCTCCAGCCAGATTCGTGCACGTCTGTGCATGTCACGCGGTCGACCGCCCGGTCGACCGACTGAAGCCAGGTCAGGGATTTCTGGGAAAGAAAACTTGGTCATTTTGGCTCAATTAAAATCCCATAAAATTACTAAAAAATTTACAAAAATAGTTTTACCAATATACTTTGATAAACAAACATGCTTGCACAAAATCAAGACATGTTACAAAAGATTTGAACTATTTTGGTAACTTGGAAATTTTGGCTTAAAAACGAAAACTGTATTTTTCCAAACTTCTCCAAATACAAAACAAGATATTAAAACTCTTTGAAGCATAGAGTGTATGGATATGATCCATTACACAAACATGATGAAATATCTATGTTTTTGACATTAAGATCTAAATACGGTTTTGGTTTAAAACATGTAAACATTGAATACCAAAAAGCAAACCGGTATTTTTCCAAAATGAAAAGTCTTTCCTAAACTAAAAATTCTTTTATGAAAAAATATCTAAAACAAGCGTGTGTGTGTATAGAATACTTGAGCAATCACTAACTATTCTATCCTTTACATTTTAACTAAAAACAAAATCTTCTAAAAACAAACCTAGACCCAAGTCTTCATCTTCTTGAAGTCTTCACTTGAAGTCTTCTCATCTTCTTGACTTGGTCCAAACACGATCCATAGAGCTAGACTCCTCTTGAGTACTTGATGTGGCCTTGATGCACATGCTCTTGAATCAAACCGTGTTAGCTTCAAAACTTGACTTTAAATCCTTTGTTGAAGCTACACACCTACTAAGATCTTGATCATGAATCTGTCACTAATTAAACACAAGATCATTAGTACTATAACTACATGAGTTGATCATCATCAAAACTAGAGTGATGGGCCTTCGGGCCAACATTAAGTTCCCGGCCCGCTCTCCTATCTTTTTGTGCCTCTTCCTCTTTTTTATCTCCTCTTTTTCTTGTGAGCCTCTGTTAGGCTATTTATAGGGAAACAGGGGTATAATCGCCCTAAAAATCTAAAAACAGATTGAGTCAATCTGTTTTGTATCTGAAAAGTAGCCTTGCCGCGAAGGTAGAAACAGCTTCTGCGATGCTAGGGATAGCATATAGCGCTAATCCTTTGATTCGCTCTGCTAAACGAGGGATACTCCCTTGATCTTCTCTAGTTAATTAAGAGATCTCCCCTGATCTTCTTACCTGATTGGGAGAGTCAGAAGATCATGGTAGGCAACTGCCAAATTTGATTTCAATCAACATGATCTCATCTGGAGATTTAATTTAATCTCGAGATTTGATTAGTCAAAAATGACTAAAAAGGACTTGCAGCGGAGTCATTGTGTTGAGCTCATAGCGGAGCTGGGAGAAGCTTCTGGCGAAGCTAAAAGAGAGCTCTCAGCGGAGCTAGATAAACTTTGTGGCGAAGCTACCACTTACCCTTTCGCGCGGCTGCGTGGAGCTTCGAGCGAAACTAACTCTCTGCGGAGTTAACTGAGCATTTTCAGGCGAAGTTGTAAGTTAGCTTGCAGCGAGGCTATGAAGGAGCTTCCTGCGATGCTAAGCAACTTTTGGCTTTGAGATCTATCTCGTGGGTTCGTGCGAGACTAAGTGTAGAACTAACTTAGTGTCTCTCAACCTGCTTGGGCCTTCTCACGAGCTTTTAAGGACGATCTTAGCTTACTGTCTGGTTCACTGGATCAGTAGAGTCCAAGTTGCTGATTCGTCTCTTTGAGATGGGTGAAGAACTGGTCGTGGGCTTGTCTGCCACTTGTCTTTTGTAGATGTCAACAAGTTAGACATTGTTCAGGCCAGTTAAGAATCTTGACTTTTTAGAGTGTCAACAAGACCCCTTCAAAGTTTTCGTGAATCTGAAATGGAATGGTTCAGATTTTGAAATACTTTGAACTGCTTTGATGGTGTGTGGGTATGAACATCGCCTTTGAGGTTGAGTTCAACTTCGCCTTTAGCCCCACTTTCAAGCTGGAATAGGTTCGCCGAGGAATTGTATCCGCTTCCATGTAGCTTCGCGCTTCTGGGTAGCCTCGCGCTTATGGGTAGTTTCGTGCTTGGGTCTCTCGGTTTGGCTTCACTTCAAATCAGTCTGGAACGACGTTCCTTTCCCGAGGTTAACTGCTTTCTGCGAGTTACAAGAAGGGTTGCTCCCTTTTTTGAGGTTAGAATAATCTCTCTTGCATTAACGAGGTAGATTATTCCTTTTCTGAAGTTCAATGAACTTCACGCGCATTCCCGAGGGAGACTATTCCCTTTCCCAAGGCCAAGCACTTGGATGCCTTAAATTTGCCCGCGCCTCCAAGCTTGAAGTAGCGGCGGTGTGGTTAGGCCATGAGGCCTATAAATAGGACACTTGTAGTCCTTCTCAGAGAAACATACTTTTCTCTTTCTGAAAAGTTTGTTTATGACATCTCCTGGTTGCCCAGGAAAGGAGATTCAGATCTCTGAAACAGTGGGGACGCCAACTCTGGTCGTTAACTGGCCAAGAGCTGGTGAGTCTCGGCTATCCAGTGATTTTCAGGGAGTTTATCTCCTTTAGCTTTACCAGCTATCTTAGGGATTAAATTTCCTTAGTCTTTGCATTTGGCTGACTTTCAGAAAAGGGTTGCAGCCCTATTTTCTAGCTTCTCAGCGAAGCTAGCATTCTCGCTCTTTTCATGCAGAGTCGTTGCCTTGATCTGTTTGCCTGTTAAATTTGCCATATAAGCAAGGCTTAGGACCTGGTCCTTTTAAGGTTGAGCCAGTTATGCCATATAGGTGGGGTCAAGACTGTGTCCCTCTGGGCCAGTCTGGCCTAACCATATAGGCGAGGCTAGTACTTGGTCCTTTTTGAGGCTTCTCCAGCCTAACTGCCTTAGGTGGGGCTAAGACTTGGCTTATGCTAAGCTAGTCTATCATTACTTTGCAAGCGAGGCTATCCTCTGCTTAGCTGAAATCTGTGGCGCCCCGATCCGGTGGGTACGGGGACGCCACTGTGACGTACATACGCAGGGCGATGATACCATCACGTATGTATGCTAAGCATCAATACAACACAATACAGGGATCAGAGTGCGACAATACGTGGTGTTATACATTCCAATACAAAATAGTACTAGTACTTAGTCATCACTGATTGTGACATAATATTACATAAATATTACATCACCAAGTAGTACAAAAGTAGACGGTACAGGATATAAAAGTTAGAACTCACGAGCTGGAAGAGAGAATCTCGCGAGGGGGAAGACGGGACCCACTATAAATATGAGCCATCAGATTTATCAGTTTTCAAATAACAACTCATTTTATTCATAAGTAGATGTATGTGCGCCGGTAGCACATACAAAAGCATATGGATCGGATGAATAACATAAAACAACCAAACAGTAATAAGGTTAGGAATATGTGATATTTGGTCTCTCCTTTGTTCGGGTCATGGTACTCACATATCAGACCCGGGTAAGTTCTACAGAGTGCGAACTCTAGCATAGACTATCGGTGATGTGAGGCGCTGGTAGGGAGGCGATTGAATTATCAAACAGTACTGATTATTATTATTGAATAACTTAAAATGCAACACCTTTATATTTCAGTTATAGTGTTATGCTCTGAGTTGACACCTTACATTATAACATATGATGATTACTCTAAACACACTATAGTTCTGTTACTCTTAGGGCAACTCAAGTTGTATAAACTCAGATGATGGCAACATGAGATATGTTGTATATAGATGAGGGTTTCCTTGTTTGGATTATCCCCTTGACGTATCTATCCCATGAATCTATAATCTGAGATTGTACAAGTAGTTTTGTTCATACTTATATTTATCGCATGTTTAACTTATTTAACGCATGTTTATATGTATCTATGCTCTTTACACTGCCTTCTATGCATGTTTTCAATTTCAGATTCATCGATATACATGATTTACTGTCGTTCATTTGATTTCTTTATGTTATTTGTTATTACTTGTACCTGCATTTTTGGACCACATCACTTGATCATGCACACGTGTACATGTTATGCACGCCATTTGGCTTTATTATATGTACTCCAGGGTTGCGTCAGACAACCCTAGATTCTCATGTCCAGATCCTAGAGACCGGACCTTGGTGACCTTTCTGTAGCTGATCAGAGTGGGCAGCGGATCCTTCCGTGACGTTCGAAGTGCAGCAGAAGTTTGGATCATCGCCGCAGCACTTCCTCCCAGTTCCTCTCCCGTTTGGTACCGAGGCCCTTTTTGCTGCTCGTGAGTACCTCTCAGCTTTTGTATATCTCTTCATATGATATATTTTTGTATTTCTGGTGATGTAATATTTCTGCAATATTGTATTACTCTCTGTGATAGTCATGTACTTGTACTTTTCTATTGGAATGTATATTATCTCTGTGCTTTCGCACTCTGTGCCTGTACTGATACTTAGCGTATATACATGAGGGTATATTCGACCTACGTATATACGTCGCAGTGACGTCTCCGTACCCGCGGGATCGGGGCGTCACAGGGTGCTATCAGAGCCTAGGTTCTAACATCTTCAATACAAGTAGTTGGCAAATTAATGATGTATTAATCTGTAGCTGGAAAGCATGAGTCTTGAATATACATTCCAATCGCAAGTACGGTGTTATCTATTCCTTCCTCGCAATCTTTTCCTTGGATCCTGAGACCCTTCTATCTTTTCAGCTTCTTCCTGTCATTCCTTCGATCAACTCCCTGTGATGCCCCGATCCCGCGGTTACGGAGACGTCAATGCGATGTATATACGCAAGTCAAAAATACCCTCACGTATATACGCTAAGCATCAGTACAGGCAAGAATTAGAGTGCAAAAGCACAGAGGTAATATACATTCCAATAGAAAAGTACAAGTACATGATTATCACAGAGAGTGATACAATATTGCAGAAATATTACATCACCACAAATACAAAAGTATATCATATGAAGAGATATACAAAAGCTGAGAGGTGCTCACGAGCAGCAAGAAGGGCCTCGGAACCAAACGGGAGAGGAACTGGGAGGAAGAGCTGCGGCGATGATCCAAACTTCTGCTGCACTCCGAACGTTGCGGAAGGATCCGCTGCGCACTCTGATCAGCTACATCAAGGTCACCAATGTCCGGTCTCTAAGATCTGGACATGAGAATTCAGGATTGTCAGACGCAACCCTGCAAGTACATATAATAAAGCGAAATGGCGTGCATAACAGGTACACGTGTGCATGATCAAGTGATGTGGTCCAAGTATGCAGGTACAAGTAATAACAAATAACATAAGGGAAATCAAAGGAACGACAGTAAATCATGTATATCGATGAATCTGAAACTAAAAACATGCATAGAAGGCAGTGTAAAGAGCATAGGTACATATAAACATGTGTTAAATAAGTTAAACATGTGATAAAATAAGTATGGATAAAACTAGTTGTACAATCTCAGATTATGAATTCACGGGACAAATACGTCAAGGGGATAATCCAAATAAGGAAACCCTCATCTATATACCACATATCTCATGTCGCCATCGTCTGAGTTTATACAACTTGAGTTGCCCTAAGAGTAACAGAACTATAGTGTGTCTAGAGTAATCATCATATGTCATAATGCAAGGTATCAACTCAGAGCATAACACTATAACTGGAATATAAAGGTGTTGCATTTTAAGTTATTTAATAATAACAATCAGTACCGTTTGATATTTCAATCGCCTCCCTACTAGCGCCTCACATCACCGATAGTCCATACTAGAGTTCGCACTCTGTAGAACTTACCCGAGTCTGATATGTGAGTACCAGGACCCGAACAAAGGAGAGACCAAATATCACACGTTCCTAACCTTATTACTGTTTGGTTGTTTTATGTTATTCATTCGATCCATATGCTTTTGTACGTGCTACCGGCACACATACATCTACTTATGATAAGATGAGCTATTATTTGGAAACTGATAAATCTTATGGCTCATATTTATAGTGGGTCCCGTCTCTGCCCGGGACTGGCTCAGGAGTACAGGCTACTGTTTCGGGGACTTATCATTACGCCCCCCACACGACACTTCAGATTCAGGCTTCTGCTTCCAGGGACTTATCATTACGCGCCCCACACGACACTTCAGAAATATCACCATTAAAAATATGACATCATACCGGTTTTCATCAGTTTCCCCCACCCCAGTGTAAGTTGAGTATTTTTATTATACATATATGAATTGCCCAAAGATAATATCCACAAGTGTATACAGTATAACCGTGATTATCCAACTACAGGAATTAACAAGAGTATAACATCAGGAGTATAATATCAGGAGTCAACCTTTTTCAGGGGTTCAGGAATACAAGAGTACAGGAGTTCAGGAGTTTAGGAGTACAGGAGTTCAGGAGTACCAAATATCTAGTAACAGTATAATAATCATGCCAAGTCCCCGTAAAAGTAATAGTCATGAATATGTAATATAATACAGGTGTCACAATATCAGGTCAAGTGTACCAGTACCGGGTGATAGCATGTCAAGTGTCAAGTGTTATTATATTAGGTGTCGGTAGCAGGCGATAAGTATAGCATGGCAAGTACCGGTATCAGATATCAAGTAATAAGCATAGCATGGCAAGTACCGGTATCAGATATCAAATAATAAGTATAGCATGGCAAGTACCGGTATTAGATATCAAATAATAAGTATAGCATGACAAGTACCGATATCAGATATCACGTAATAAGCATAGCATGGCAAGTATCGGTATCAGATATCAAATAATAAGTATAGCATGGCAAGTACCAGTGTATACATGTCAGGGTCAGGTAACTAATATATCAGTGAGATTCGCAACATCAAATACTAGGTATCAATCGGTCACGTAACATGGTACAGGAGAACGACATAAATATTTCAAACTCTTCACAACATTATTTCTAACAATAATAAATTTATCTATTTATTAACCATGCAAAGCCGAGTAAAGTGGGAGCAGATCTAGACATACCCGGTATAATACAGGTTCGACAAAGTATAATAATGGCCGGAAGCTATTTATAAAGCATGATAATCATTTATATAACATATACTAACTTGCATAAAGAGATATCATATATTAAAAGTAAGATAATAATTATTAGACATGGAACGATAGTAATAAAGTAAGAAATGTACTCGCCTAATATCGAATGAAAATATCGAGAAAAGTCCGAGAAATCCGCGAACCCGTGCGAGCAAGCCACTAGCCCATAAATATATATTAAAATATATAAATATAAATATTTATATAATTATTAGAGAGGGAATGAGAGAGGAGAGAGAGGAGAGAGAAAGTTATAGAAAGGGGGAGAGAGAGAGAAAAAATATGGTATTTTAGAAAAGGAATAGGAATTAAAAGGGGAGGGTATGATTGTAAATATGGGGAAGTAATTTGGGAATGAGGGTATGGGTATTTTAGGAATGTAGAAAAGTTGGTTTATTTTAGGGAAGAAAGAAAGATGAAAAGAAAGGAAAGAAAGAAATAAAGAAAGAAGAAGAAGAAGAAAGAAAGAAAGAAATGGAAGGGGGAGGGGTGGCCGGCGCCGCCGGAGGACGGCCGATGAGGAGGGGGCGGCCTAGGGCCCGGGGAGAGGGGGGTGGTGTTGTGGTTGGTGTTTGTGGAGGTGGTGGTGGTGGTGGTGGTGGTTGTTGGAGGTGGTGGGGAGTTAGAGGAGGAGGAGGAGGTGATGATGGGGTTGTTGGAGTGGTAAATTTGGTGGAGATGAGGGTGAATTTTGGAGAAGAGAAGAAAGATAAGGAGATGGGTTATGTTGAAATTGAAGAATGAGGAGGGGTTTTTGGGGTTGATGGAAGTGGAGAAGGAAGTAGGGGGTGTGGGGTGGCGTGGCACCGGGCTAGGGGCGGCGGTTGGTTGTGGCTTAGGTGGTGGAGGCGGCCGATTGTGAAGGGGGAGTGGGAAGTGGGTTTGTTTTGTTTAGTTGAAGGAGTTGAAATTGGAAATGAAAAGAGAAGGAAGGAGAAAGGGTTTAAATGGAGACGGAGGAGGAAAAAGTGATGATGAAATGAGATTAAGGGGAAGATGGGCTGTTGTTGTAGCCTTGCAGGCGGCGGACGGCGTGGTAGGGAAGCAGGCGGCTGGAGCAGGAGATGGGGAAAGTCAAAGGAGAAGAAAAGAAAAGAAAGAAAAAGAAAGAAAATAAAGGAAAAGGAAAAAAAATAAGGAAAAAGAAAATTAAAATATAATAATATTTTTACCGATGATTTCTTTTCTTACTTTTTCCTTCTCTACTCCCCTACTTTATACTCCCAGATATCTTAATAAATTAATTACTTAATAATAAAAATTTTATACTATTTTAATTTTCTTTTTCCTTATTTTTTTCCTTTCCTTTATTTTCTTTCTTTTTCTTTCTTTTCTTCTCCTTTGACTTTCCCCATCTCCTGCTCTAGCCGCCTGCTCCCTTGCCACGCCGTCCGCCGCCTGCAAGGCTGAACAGCAGCCCATTTTCCCCTCCCCCCCAATCTCATTTCATCGTCACATTTTTCCTCCTCCTTCTCCATTTAAACCCTTCTCCTTCCTTCTCTTTTCATTTCCAGTTTCAACTCCTTCAACTAAACAAAACAAACCCACTTCCTACTCCCCCTTCACAACCGGTCGCCTCCACTACCTGAGCCGCCACCGCCACTAGGCCGGCGCCACGCCACCCCACCCCCCCACTTCCTTCTCCACTTTCATCAACCCAAAAACCCCTCCTCCTTCTTCAATTTTAACATAACCCATCTCCTCATCTTTCTTCTCTTCTTCAAAATTCACCCTCATCTCCACCAAATTCACCACTCCAACCACCCCATCATCACCTCCTCCTCCTCTAACTCCCCACCACCTCCAACAACCACCACAACCACCATAACTACCACCACCATCAACCACCACCACCACCTCCACAAACACCAACCATACACCAAAAACACCAACACCACCCCCTCTCCCCGGGCCCTAGGCCTCCCCCTTCCTCGCGGCCTCGCCGCCGGCCACCCCTCCCCCTTCCATTTCTTTCTTTCTTTATTTCTTTCTTTCCTTTCTTTCATCTTTCTTTCTTTCCCTAAAATAAACCCACTTTTCTACATTCCTAAAATACCCATACCCTCATTTCCAAATTACTTTCCCATATTTACAACCATACCCCTCCCCTTTTAGTTCCTATTCCTTTTCTAAAATACCATATTCTCTCTCTCCCCTTCCTACAACTTTCTCTCCTCCTCTCTCATTCCCTCTCTAATAATTATATAAAATTTATATTTATATATTTTAATATATATTTATGGGCTAGTGGCTTGCTCGCACGGGTTCGCGGATTTCTCGGACTTTTCTCGGTATTTTCATCCAGTATTAGGCGAGTACATTTCTTACTTTATTACCATCGTTCCATGTCTAATAATTATTATCTTGCTTTTAATATATGATATCTCTTTATGCAAGTTAGTATATGTTATATAAATGATTATCATGTTTTATAAATAGCTTCCGGCCATTATTATACTTTGTCGAACCGGTATTATACCGGGTATGTCTAGATCTGCTCCCACTTTACTCGGCTTTGCATGGCTAATAAATAGATAAATTTATTATTGTTAGAAATAATGTTGTGAAGAGTTTGAAATATTTATGTCGTTCTCCGGTACCATGTTACGTGACCGGTTGATACCTAGTATTTGATGTTGTGACTCTCACCGATATATTAGTTACCTGACCCTGACATGTATACACCGCTACTTGCCATGCTATACTTATTATTTGATATCTAATACCGGTACTTGCCATGCTATGCTTATTACTTGATATCTAATACCGGTACTTGCCATGCTATACTTATTACTTGATATCTGACACCGGTACTTGCCATACTATACTTATCGCCTGCTACCTGACACCTGATATAATAACACTTGACACTTGACATGCTATCACCCGGTACAGGTACACTTGACCTGATATTGTGGCACCTGTATTTATTACATATTCATGACTATTACTTTTACAGGGACTTGGCTTGATTATTATACTGTTACCAGATATTTGGTACTCCTAGACTCCTGTACTCCCGAACTCCTGAACTCCTGTACTCCTGTATTCCTGAACTCCTGAAAAAGGGTGACTCCTGATATTATACTCCTGTTAATTCCCGTAGTTGGATAATCATGGTTATACTTTATACACTTGTGGATATTATCTTTGGGCAATTCATATATGTATAATAAAAATACTCAACTTACACTAGGGTGAGGGAAACTGATGAAAACTGGTATGATGTCATATTTATAATGGTGATATTTCTGAAGTGTTGTGTGGGGCGCGTAATGATAAGTCCCCGGAAGCAGTAGCCTGAATCTGAAGTATCGTGTGGGGCGCGTAATGATAAGTCTCCGGAAGCAGTAGCCTGTACTCCTGAGCCAGTCCCGGGCAGTCCCGGGCAGAGACGGGACCCACTATAAATATGAGCCATCAGATTTATCAGTTTTCAAATAACAACTCATCTTATTCATAAGTGGATGTATGTGTGCCGGTAGCACGTACAAAAGCATATGGATCGGATGAATAACATAAAATAACCAAACAGTAATAAGGTTAGGAACGTGTGATATTTGGTCTCTCCTTTGTTCGGGTCCTGATACTCATATATCAGACCCAGGTAAGTTCTACCGAGTGCGAACTCTTATATGGACTATCGGTGATGTGAGGCGCTGGTAGGGAGGCGATTGAAATACCAAACGGTACTGATTGTTATTATTGAATAACTTAAAATGCAACACCTTTATATTCCAGTTATAGTGTTATGCTCTGAGTTGACACCTTGCATTATGACATATGATGATTACTCTAGACACACTATAATTCTGTTACTCTTAGGGCAACTCAAGTTGTATAAACTCAGACGATGGCGACATGAGATATGTGGTATATAGATGAGAGTTTCCTTATTTGGATTATCCCCTTGACGTATCTGTCCCGTGAATCCATAATCTGAGATTGTATAACTAGTTTTGTCAATACTTATATTTATCGCATGTTTAACTTATTTAACGCATGTTTATATGTACCTATGCTCTTTACACTACCTTCTATGCATATTTTCAGTTTCAGATTCAACGATATACATGATTTACTGTCGTTCCTTTGATTTCCCTTATGTTATTTGTTATTACTTATACCTGCATATTTGGACCACATCACTTGATCATGCACACGTGTACCTGTTAAGCACGCCATTTAGCTTTATTATATGTACTTGTAAGGTTGCGTCTGATAACCCTGTATTCTCATGTCTAGATCCTAGAGACCGAACCTTGGTGACCTTGCTGTAGCTGATCAGAGTACGCAGCGGATCCTTCCGTGACGTTCGGAGTGCAGCAGAAGCTTGGATCGTCGCCACAGCTCTTCCTCCCAGTTCCTCTCCCGTTTGGTTCCGAGGCCCTTCTTGCTGCTCGTGAGCACCTCTCAGCTTTTGTATATCTCTTCATATGATGTACTTTTGTATTTCTAGTGATATAATATTTCTGCAATATTGTATCGCTCTCTGTGATAATCATGTACTTGTACTTTTCTATTGGAATATATATACCTCTATGCTTTCGTACTCTGATTCTTGCATGTACTGATGCTTAGCGTATATACGTGAGGGTATTTTCGACCTGCATATATACGTCGCAGTGACGTCTCCGTACCCGCGGGATCGGGGCGTCACAAAATTCGTCTTCAAGGCACAACTGGATAGCTTCACCCAAAGAATTTTAACGTAGCATTCCACCCTTTTTTGATTTGATGCTAACTTGTTTTCTGTTTGCATTGCAGCGAACTGTACTCGCCAGTCTTTCGTCTTGATGAAGGAGACCAGAAATTGCCTCTTGATCTTCAAGTTGAAACTTTGATCCCAAGCAGGAGGAACATACTAAATCAGCTAATGCATGTTCTAAGAAGAGGCTGGCAGTCGCTTATCCGAGATGATCCACTCCGGGAAGAGGCTGGTAGTCGCTTATCCGAGATGATCCACTTGGGAAAAGCGGGCGTCACCTGTAAGGTCTCAAATCCTTCCTTTGCCAATTTTATTTAAGGAAGATCCAGTTTCTGGTGGCAACCAGTCCTTGCCAATTTTGATCAAAGAAGATCCAGCTCCTAATCTCTTGACAATTTTCATCAAAGAAGATCCAGCTTCTTTGTGGCAAAATCTGCCATTAAGCGAAGGATTACAGCCTTGTGTAGGAGGAAGGCCTTTCGTGTCCAGTTGGTTTGGCTTATCACCTTGAAAGTAGATAGAACAACTTGTATGCCTTTAGAGCAATGATTCAGTTGTACGAAAGACAATCTTGATGTAGTGTCAATGTATCTTCCCATTTGAATCAATAAAAATATTTATTTTTTGCTTGTCTACTTTGTTCCTCTCCTTTTCGATTTGAGAACACCTGAAGTGGACTAGCTTAGGTAAGTCTTTTCCTTAGGAGGAAATGAAAGTTCTTAGCGGAGCTAAGCTTCCAGCGGAGCTGAAGACAGATTTTCAACTAAGTCAGGAATAAGTTTCTGGCGAAGCTAACACGGAATTTCTGCGAAGCTAGAGATGGGCTCTTAGCGGAGCTAAGGCACGTTTCTCAGCGAAGTTACTCAAGCATCGCGCGCGGTCAATGCTGAACTCACAGCGGAGTTAGCCCTTGGCGGGGCTGACAGTCCGGCTTCTCGGGAAGGTGCTTAGGCGCCGTTTCAAATTAATTTGAAATGACCGCCTGCGCTCCTTTTGAGGAGTCGAATTTAAGACATTTATGTCTATAAAAAGCCGATTGGGCTGAAAGAGAGAGAATCACTTCTCTTTTAATTTCCAGAGAAACAAGTCTCTTTCTTCTCTTTCTTCTTCGTTAAGATTTTCAGAACTTTTCAGTTCTTCCATGGCTCCCAAACGACGAGCAGGTAAAGAGGCAGCGACCTCTGCGACAGAGAGGCCTTCTCCTCCTCTAGTCATCGAACGTCCCATTGCGGGTAGGGATTTTTCCCTTTTATTCATAGATTTTCATCTCTTTTTGAAGTCAATTTCTGGCTATTTTATGATGAACCCGGAGTAATTTGTCATGCTCCAATGATGTCAGGGAGTCGCTTCCCTTAATTCAAATCCAACAAATTTTTTAAGGGATTTAATTCCCCTTCAATTTCGTAAATTGAAATTTAAAAACCGAATGGTCTTTTCTCCAAGCTTCTATGCGAAGTTAACCCTTAGAACTATCCACGTTCCATGACATGGAAGGACGCGAAGCTCTCTCTCGAAGCGTAGCTGGAAAAAGGACCTTAAAGTCCTTTGAACAGTTTTAGGCACAAGTGCCTTTCTGGCGAAGTTAGCCCTTAGGGGCTTCTTTGCATTTTGTTCAGTGACAGAACGCGAAGCTAAGCTTTTGGAGCGAAGTTAACACTCGGATATTTTTTGCATTCTGCCTTCGTGCAGAGTGCGAAGCTAAGCTGCAGATTGCGAAGCTAAGCTTCAGAACGAAGCTAATGCTAGGCTAGCTTTGATCGGAGGGCGAAGCTATGCCTTAGCAAAAAATTTTGCTTTAGCTTTCTTTTTTCTTCGATAGATGAACTAATATAGTTTCTTCTTATTTTTACAGTGCATTATACTCTGGGTCCTTGAACAGTCTCTTCGGAACAGCCAGGGGACTGGATGGCAATGTTAGCCTGCAATTCCATGGGCAAGGCTCACTATTCTGCGAGCGGAGCGCTCCTGGTCGGGATGCCCTTATTTACGCCGGAGATCAGCGTACTATGAGGAGCATCTTAACTACTGCTCCCCTCGAGGATTGTGACCGGAGAATCTATCGAAAGCCTGGTTTTATGTTAGGGGATGCAGCGCCAGATACCGACCACCAGCTACTGGGGAGAAGGGTAGTGGATTTTCAATCTGGATGGCGAGAAGTATTATCTCCCATCTAGCAAGCGTCACTTTCCATTGTCTTTCTTCCAATGCGTGACGAGGGTTCGGAAGATGAAGTGGCAAGTGACTCGGACGACGGACTCCGTTCATGTGGGGAAATTGATAGCTCCTTCTCCCGGTTATACAAGGGCGGGTCCTCCTCGCTGTGTATTGGGTCTCCACCCTGGGAACGTTCTCCCAGACATCCCAGTGGGGGAAAATCCTGCCGTGGCTCAGACTTTTGGAAGCAAATTCTTTAAGGCTCGTGGTAATTATCCAGCCACTGATTTCAGGACCCCTGGGTGGATTCATCCCCCTAAGGCCTGTTGGAGGGACTTGATCTTATATGTTTTGGCCCATTTTGAAGAAGATCTGGAGAGATTGGGACTCTATGAGGCTGTCAGGGCGACCTGTTACGGCATCCAGATGAGTGTAGCGAACTTCTACGCCATCTTTGAGTTATACTGCCCAGCTACAGGAACTTTCTTCACCTCTGTAGGCGAATTGGGCATGGCTTTGCACGAGATGTGGGAAGTCTCTGCTCTCCCCTTGGGATCTCTCCCATATGAAGAATATTTCCCGTGCGAGGCAGAATGGCACTTCTGGAGAAACAGGAGCCCACCTTGTTCGAGACTTACCAAGAATTAATGTGCCACCTTTACATTTGCTCTAGTATGCATGAGAACCATAAAGGAGCTTCATGCAGTTCGAAGAGCTGGAGGAATTATCTGTTCCCCAACCTGGAAGATGCTCTTGAAGCAGCTCACTGCGGGTTGCAGACGAGGACATTTTTTGAAGGATGCAAGAACACTCCAAAGGGAATATGATTTTGGAAGAAGATGATGGACCCCATGAGAAAGGTGATATTCTCCGAAGTTTTCATCACTAGGCTCATCGATCGATATCCCAGAAGGCACTTTTGGCCGGGTTTTTATCGGTTTGGCTGAAGAGATGCGTGGTGCCATCTTTTTCTGGCGACGTCATTCTTTCGACTGTATTATTACCGGCTGTTCATCTAGTCCATGGTCGTTCCCTTGGACTTCTCTCGGCAATGGTGTGATGTATTCAGCGGGGCCTTCGTGCGTTGACGGAGGCTTTCTGTAGGCCACCAACGACGAAGAGGAGAAAAGGTACCATCCTGCCTTGTGACGGACCAAACCCCAGGATCGGTTTGCCATACACCTATTTGATGGCATGGTTCGCCCTTCACTGGCCCTCCATTATCCAAGCCGATGAGGAGCCTCCAGAAGGTGTCCGAATGGCGCTTCTTCGTCGGTTTGAGGGATGTTCATGGTCACGGACTTTATGGCTGCGGTTCGCAAGCTGCTGTACCGACACAATGTCTACAGTCTTTTTCAGTATTTTTCCTACATTCGCGATGCAGGTTATGGTGAAGCATTCATGAATGTAGGAGATGGGCATACGTCGCTGAGCCGGGGGGGTCTTCGAATGGCTAGTTAGCATCCGGCCATCCCATCTGGTGTACAGGAGCAGAGATACCTGCTACTTGGAACCCTATGTCGCGAGCCAGTTTGCTCATCAGTTCGGGTATGACCAACTATATGTAGGTAACCCGAACACCAGTCTGACCTTCATGGGGAGCCTCATCGATGGTGCTCGTGTCTGGCGATACTTCATTGCTGGCTGTACTGAGGCGCGACTGTGTATGCCGCTGAGGACTCCGAATCTTCCGACAACTCTGGGGTTCTGTCAGTGGTACCGAGCTTCGAACTCCACACCAACTGGATTTTCTATTAACTCATTTGGTGTGAAATTGATCTCTCAGCGACTCAAGCGGAAAGTCACCGAGAAAGGCGAGGGCAGGCGGGTCCGTGTGCCAGGCCTCGGGGAGTTCGTTGCCACTGCTGATAGTGAGGCTTCCGACGCGGAAAGTCCCTGCTTTGAGGGAGACGCGGGTGCTAGGGTTCCACTAGAGGCTCCCGGTGGGGTAGGCACAGCCCCCATAGAGGATGTGGAAGTAGAGGAGGTGGAGGAAGAAGATCCCGACGTCTACTTCAAACGAAAGCGGCAAGGCGGATCTCGCAGGAAGAGGGTAGTGAAGAAGCCCCGTCGCTACACTCCCGCCGTTATTGCAGAGGGTGAATCAGCCGCGGTGCCTCCTTTTCTCGCTCTGTTAGTCATTAGGTTATCGGCTCAGAAGCAGGCTACTGATAAAGCTGTTCCCGACCTGGGTAAGATTAGTTTCATTCTTGCGACATATACTTATATATTTCATACAGCTTATTCATTTATCCTATGATTCAGGAACTGAAGCAGTAAGAGAACAAAGAGCCAAGGCTGCAAGAGAACAGGGGGATTCTTATGATCCCTTGTTCACTTATAAGGAAGGTGACGAAGCTAGCTACTTCATCGTCTTAGAAGACTCTGGAGGTGACGCGGCTGACGTCGGTCCTTCAGGTGTTGGGACCTCCAAAGGAAGTCCCTTGGCCTCCAGCTCTATAGGATGGACCATAGAGGGTTCGGCGAGTGAAGGTGGGCTGGCGGTCCATCTTGACTCTGCTAAAGATTTTCCTATGGAGCCTGAGGGGCTGATGCCGCCGTCGAGGAAGTTCGAAGAGAAACTGCGGCCAAGGCAATTTAGGCGATATCATATTTCGGTAATACTTTGATCTTTTGAGAGTAATTTTCTCTTGATATTCATTATGCCTTGCTCAAACAAAGTCTTGCCGCAGGTGTTTCCGCCTTTGGGTGCATCGACTTCAAGGAAGCTAGCCAATCTTCCTGAGGGAATCATGGGTGAAGCAAATACTTCGACTGCAATAAACGCTGCTGAGTTGGATGCCTTGTATCACGACCTGCCCTCTTATCAGCCCGAACCGGTAAGTGAAAAAGAGGCTGAGGGGATAGTGGTTACGGAACCATTCTCACTTCCAACTACATCGATAAGTGAGATGCCAGTGGTTTCGCCAACGCTCCACATCTTGACAACCGTGGAGCTGAAGGTAATTACCAGTCCTACTTCTCCAACACTGGTTGTTGAGCCAGCTCTCCCGAAAATAGTCACCAACCCTACTTCGATATTGGCTAGTGCACTGGTTTTAATGAGGACTCCTCCAAAATCACCGGCGACCCCTCATATTTCTCCAGCCAGCGCTCCTGCCATCCCCTCACGGTTATGTCAGTGAAACCAGTGGAAGCTTTGCCTTCAGGGGCCACTCATTCACCGGAAGTAGTTGAAGCCGAGAATGAATTTGTGGCTGAGCTAGTCGACAGCTTTTATAAGGGCTAGAAGCGATCTGTTGCTTTGGTCTTGAAGGGCTCGACTATCTCGTTCTCTGCTTTGAAGGTTGTCCTCTCTCAAAGTATTGATAGCATTCGAGACTTTGGAGGGGATGACCAAGCTGCCACATTAGAGCTTCTGGTGGAGAGGCTTGAGAGGGATGTAGATGAATGGCGCCGTCTTAGCCATTCAGATTTGGACTTCTCAGTTAATTAACAGCTTGAACACCTCGCTGCTCAAATGCGTGAAGCTCATCTTGCCGCTCAGGAAACAGTTAAGGCAATTTCTTCAGATTTAAAATCCTTGGAGACAAGGAAGATAGAAATTAGGGATGCCATAGATGCTTCTAATAGTGCTCTTCTCGATGCTGAGGACAAGATTGAAAAGCCCAAAGAAATGATCAAGAAAGCCAATCTTCTTCTGTCCAAGACTGAACCGGTGCGTCTTGAGGAGATCGCTCGACTAGAGCAGCTTAAGGCTCAGAATGACAAAGTCCTGCAATAGGAGGTAGCAAAGAGGGCAACTTTAGCTGAAATTAAGGCTCGTCTATCCCAGACATCGAGCTTTAATGAGGCCGAGTTGAGGTCGCAGGCATTCATTATAGTTGCTGAGAAAAGGAAGAATAGGCTGGCCCTCCTTGAAGAACGGATCAAGTCTTACGAAGTACCCTCGTAACTTGTAATCTATGTATCCATGTATCCCTCTTTTAGAATCAATAAAAAGTAATTTATTTGACTCCTCTGTTGTATTTCCAACTTGCTTTATCTTCTGAATTTGCAATTCTTACTTTCAAGTTGTATATAATGGTATAACTAATCTAATCAGAGGTGATAAACTAATAGGATTAGTTACAAATTTGAGAAATGGCTCGACTCAAATCATATTGAGATGAGGATGGAAGAAAAGGGCTTGACGATCTTTACTGTTCAGAGGTAAAAATTAACGTAACAAATTAAAGATCATCGAATGACCTGGACATGATGATTAGGAATCACCAGATACGAAGTCTTGTCGTTTAGAGGTGATGAACTGGACATAACGACAAAGAAAGATGAGATTGAATATTCATCGGTTCAGAGGTGACAAGCTGGACATAATCGATTAGAAATTACCAAACTTGGGGGTGTTTACTGTTCAGAGGTGACGAACTGGACATAACAGTAAGGAAAAAGGAGACTTGGCTATCTGTCGGTTCAGAGGTGATAAACTGGACATAACCGATTGAGAAGACACCAAGCTCAAAATTTTGTCATTCAGAGGTGATAAACTGGACATGATGACAAAGAAAGGTGAGATTAGATATTCATCGGTTTAGAGGTGACAAACTGGACATAACCGATTAGAAATTATCAAACTGGGAGTGTCTACTGTTCAGAGGTGACGAACTGGACATAATAGTAAACAAAAAGGAGACTTGGCTATCTGTCGGTTCAGAGGTGATAAACTGGACATAACCGATTGAGAAGCCACCAAGCTCGAAATTTGTCATTCAGAGGTGATGAACTGGACATGATGACCAAATGAAGGTGAATCCGATTTTAGGGACCCGTCTATTCAGAGGTGATATACTGGACATGATAGACTAAGACACACTAAACTCTGAATTCGCTGCCAGAGGTAGTCGCATTAACTTAGCAGCTAGTCTACTAGGGACTACAAGGGTGAATTGAATCTGGGCACCCGTTGGTTCAGAGGTAATATGGACATAACCAACTAAGAGATATCAGGCTCAATTCGCTATTCAGAGGTAGTCGTATTAACATGACAGCAAGAATTCCTGACCTTGATAGAGGGAAGGAGAACAAAGTTATGGACTTATCTGTTCAGTGGTGGCAAACTGGACATGACCTTTGAAGTACCATAAGAAGAGAGATCTAGGTATCTGTCGGTTCAGAGATAATATGGACATAACCGATTGGGAATTGCTAGACTCAAAGCCCTGCCGTTCAGAGGTGGCGAACTGAACATAACGGCCAAGGAATAGTCCTTACTGGACTGAAAGATGAGATTTGGTTATCTGTCAGTTCAGAGGTGATAAGCTGGACATAACCAATTGAGAAGCCACCAAGCTCGAAATTTTGTCATTCAGAGGTGATAAACTGGACATGATGATAAGGAATAGTCCCTACTGGACTGAAAGATGAGACTTGCTTATCTGTCGGTTCAGAGGTGATAAACTGGATATAACCGATTGAGAAGCCACCAAGCTCGAAATTTTATCATTTTGAGGTGATAAACTGGACATGATGATAAGGAATTACCCCATGGGGGGAGAAACAGGATTTGATTATAAATTCCGTGGGAAATTGATATCTCCTTTGGATATTTTGGAAGAAATTGTCAGAGGTGTATTGTTAATGTGACAACCAAGAAGGTCCATCGGGGATTGAGTGGGAAATAATAGACTTTGAAGAGAGTCTACTAGAGATTTACTGGGGAGCTGAGAAATATAAATCTCATGAAAGACTATATGTCAGAGAGCTCCGTGGGGATTTATAAAGCAACTTGTCAGAGGTGTGATGTTAACTTGACAAGGATTCATTTACTGTTAGAGGTGTTTGAACGTAACAGTAATTTGACTGGACCTGTCATTCTATTGAAGAAAATGACAAGCGGAGTTTATTCACCGGAGAAGTTGACCAAATTCGCAGGGATGTTAGTTTTATTCATCGGGGAGTAGGCTAGAGTCTCACTATCAGAGGTTTAATGTTAACGTAATAGGTTAGACTCGTCATTTTGTAAGGGATATGAATACCTTTCTATGTGGTCTCACCATTCCATGGACGGGAATTGGTAAGTGATTTTGGAGAGGGAATCAAATGGGAACGAGTCCCTTAGGATTTTTAGCAAACTCTCAGATGTCAACGGATTTGATATGCCTTTACCAACTACCGTTTGAGTCGGGCTAGTCATGTTATTCCCCTCAGCATGATGAGTTGTCGAGGACTTATGTTGGGCTTAAAGGCTAACATTTTCCTCTACCTTAGCCGTTAGAGGCATTGGATTATCTTGTTACTTTGGGTAACGTGATGCTTCCGCTGGGTTTTCACTCTGTAGGTGAGTTGGGGATAAAGAAATAGACACGACTTCCGCGAGATCTTGGTCCGAAGGTCTTGATCAGAGGTGTAATGTTAACTTGATCGTGAGAAGGACCCTTATCAAGGATAATACTTCTTTAATAACTTGCCGTTGATTGGCATCATGAGTAAGTCTCCGTCTGAAGTCATAAGGCGATATGCTCCATTTGAATAGACTGTTTCTATCACAAACGGTCCTTCCCATTTGGGTTGAAATTTGCCTTTAGTTTTGTGCGTCATGATCATCGGTCGTCTGGAAGCTAAACCAAATCGCCTTTATGGAAAGTCCTTTGCTTAATCTTCTTATTGAAGGCCTTTGAGATTCGCGCTTGATACAACTCAATATGTTGTTGAGGTTGTAGCCGCTTCTCATCCAGGACTTCGAGCTCTTGGAGACGCAGGCGATCATTGTCTTCTTTTGTCATTCTGGTCATCAAGGCGACTCGTAATGACGGCATTTGGATTTCTAACGGTATGACTGCTTCATACCCGTATACCAGGGGAAAAGGTGTATTACCTATCGGGGTCCGAACTGTGGTTCGGTAGGCCTAAAGACATTCACTAAGCTTCTCATTCCAGTCTCGCTTATGTGATGAAATGAATTTTTTGAGTAGCTTAATGATTATCTTGTTGAAAGCTTCCGCCAAGCCATTAGCGGCAGGGTTATAAGCAGTTGATGCAACATTCTGAATCCGGTATCTATCGCAAAACCGATAGAATACCTGGCTTGCAAATTAGGGACCGTTATCATGGATGATCCGCCTAGGGACACCAAATCGATGGATGACATGGTGTTTTATAAAATTAACCACGTTAGAAGTTTTAACTTCCACCAGTGGTATAGCCTCTGCCCACTTTGAAAAGTAATTGGTTATTACTAAGATAAACCGGTGACCTTTTGTTGAAGAAGGGATGTTGGCCCTATGACATCGATTCCCCATGCTTCAAATGGTCACGAATCAATAGTTGGATGGAGCAACTCTGGGGGCTGATGTATGAAGTCTGCATGGATTTGGCATGCTTTACACCTTCGTGCATATTGGATGGCATCGGCTATCATGGTTGGCCAATAATATCCAAGCCTGTGCAATCGGTCCTTGAGTTTTGGACCTGACTGATGAGCTCCGCATATGTCGTCGTGTGCTTATTTAAGCACTTCTTGCGCTTCTGAATTAGAAAGGTAACGAAGGAGGATACCGTCATATGAGCGACGGTAGTAGAGTGTCTTTACTATTGGATCATAGTAAAAATGGAGAGACCTTCGTCTGCTAGATGCCGCTTCTTTAGGGTCATCTGGCAGTAAACCATGCAAAGCATAGTCGATGAGGGGGAATCGCCAATCTCTCGATTCAAGATCCGTCGAGATGTTATAGACCTCTTTGGTTCTCAACATATGTTTAGAACAAACCAGGTGTCGATTAGCCACTGTAAGGTGATACTTGGTGTCGACTGGTAAGCCTAACGTTGTTGCTAGTGTAGCCAGAGCATCGGCCTTAGTATTTTGAGATCGGGACACATGACTGATATAAAAGCCATTAAATAGAATAGCCATTTCGATGACTGCGTGATGATAAGGTACCAAATCTTCGTGACGGACCTCATACTCGCCTTTAACCTGATTGATAATCAATTTTGAATCACCATAAGCTTCAAGGTAGCGTACCCTCATTTCATGAGCGAGCTGAAGGCCAATGAGTAGAGCATTATATTCTGCCACATTGTTGGAGCATGATTCCGTTAGAGAAATGCCCTAATAAGGACATGATTTTGTGGTGAGATAAATACAACCCCACACTAGCAATGATCTTGCCTTTAGGGCCTGTTCGTGACGCTCCATCGAAGAACATCTGCCAAACTTCATCCTCTGAAGTTATATTAGATTCGAATACTTCATCTGGAATGTCTTCATGAAGTTTTGAGCTTTCCGGAATAGGATGAGCAGCCAAGAACTCTGCAAGTGCCTAACCTTTAACTGCCTTCTGAGGGACAAAGAGCATGTCGTACTGAGACAAAAGGAGGGCCCATTTAGCTAATCTAGAATTCAATGATCCTGATTTCGTCATAAGAAGACGCAAAAGATTCACTCTGAAAATGACATGTATAGTTTGGCCGACCAAATAATATCGTGTCTTCTGAATAGCAAAGACAAGAGCTAAGCATTCCTTCTCAATATGGTTATAGCGAGATTCTGCCCCTATCAGAGTCCTACTCAAATAGTAAATAGACTGTTCATGACCATTATCATTTTTTTGAGCAAGCATAGCACCAAGAGAATGGTCCATAGCTTTTACATAAAGTAGGAAAGGTTTTCCTGATGTGGGAGCCACCAAGACCAGAGGTTTTGTAAGATATATTTTGATATCCTCGTAAGCTTCTTGACAGGCTTGATCCCATACAAAAGAGGCACCCTTTTTCATGAGTCAGGTGAACGGTTGACAGCGCCCCGAGAGATTTGCGATGAATCTTCTGATGTAAGCCAGTCTACCTTGTAGGCCCTAAGTTCTTTGAGATTCATAGGTGGATGCATGCTCTGAATGGTTTTGATTTGTCTGGGTCAAGATGAACCTTTTGATGTAACAATGAATCCTAGGAACTTGCCACTCGAAACCCCCAAGAAGGATTTTGTTGGATTCATCTTTAGTCGATGGACCCGCATTATGTCGAAACATAGTTCTCAAGTCGCGAAGGTGGTCATTCTTGTCGCGACTTTTGACAGCAATGTCGTCGACATAACATTCTACCGTCTTTCGGAGATGGTCACAGAAAATCACACTCATCGCGTGCTGATAAGTTGCTCCCGCGTTCTTTAATCTGAAAGGCATCACGATATAGGAATACACCACCAATGGTGTCTGGAATGAAGTATGCTTCTCATC